>CM054063.1:248575881-248755091 GCA_028641055.1 Alopecurus myosuroides
CACCATAAAAATTATCTTTGTTATCATTTACCTATGCGAGGACAAAAACGAATTAAGTTTATGGATGTTGATACGTCCATAATGTATCTATAATTTTTGTGTGTTTCATGCTTATTTTCTATCAATCGTTCATGTTTATACTATAGTTTCACATCATTTTAGGGTATTTTCGTAGACTAACATATTGAAAAATAACCAGATCCGGTTTCTGTTTTTCTACTGTTTTTTGTATTTCGGAAAATTCGTACAGAAAAGTTCCGCAGAAAATTCCACGAAAATTTGAGGAATTTTTTTTACCTAGAATGATGGAGTCCAAAGGAGAGACGGAGGGTTCCCACAACCACCAGGCGATGCCATGGCGCCACCCCACCCTAGGCCACGCCATCAGGTCTTTTGGCGACCTTGGACCTCTCCTGGCACCGCTTCTTCACCCGTAAGTACCACCTTGACCTAGAATTGATGACCCCTGGAGGATTTTTTTTTATAGAAACACATCCGAGCTCTGCCGCCATTCAAAATCCTTATTCACGGGACATAAGTCTCTGTTGTGGTACTCTGTCATAATGGGGAAGGGCCCCCGACGCCATCTTCATCAACGTTGCTGCCTCCCACGATGATGCGGGAGCTTTCCCTCCGCGGGGTTGAGGTCTTGTGCTACTAACTATGTGGTTATCTCTCTCCCATAGTGTGACCTTGATGTGATCATGAGCATTGTTGATATAGTTGAATCCATAAGATGTTTCCCCTTCTTTATGTAATGGATATGATGTTGCTTAGTTGATTTTATCTAGTATAATCTTCCGGAGTCACCTTTGTCCCACAGTGCCATGGTGACAATGCAGGTGCCATGTGTGACTCTATGGATCATAGATTAGAGGGATATTTATCATCAAATTGTTGTTATTTATTGAACTAGATTATGGAATCATGAGGTTTCTTGATGCTTATGTTTAGTATAATATCTACAGTGCCAAGGTGACAGTGTGGATGTTGTGGATGCATTAGTAAGTGCACTATTCAAGATATAGGTTGTGGTTCCATTTGTTCTGCAACTTTTTTGTATTGAAATTTTTTCATTCTGAGGTCGTATGCAAAAGTTACGACCAATTTACCGAGACTATGCATTTTTGTAGTTTCCCCGAAGTCGGTGGCATATCTAACCAGCCACCTGTGCATCTCATTCACACCACATATGATCTACTCTCTAATTTGACAAATCATATTGTTGAGATGCAAGCGGGAGAAAGAATTGTGAAGCCTCATTTTTAAATTCCAAATTATTTACTAGTGGAGCACAAATATAGATGTGCAACAAAGGTACTTACCAGTGGCACACAAAAATGTGTGCCACCAGTACTCATTACCAGTGGTGTGACAGTGGTTTCGCACACATGTTGGCCACGAGTAGGATTTTTCCTACTAGTGAAAGGGGGAAATTCTCCCAAGTTGCTCCTATTGTTTCTAAAGATAAATCAGAGTACGTGGAGAAGCATCCTTTCAAGCCACTCCCTCCTAAGGCGACTAAGAAAAACAAGAAGAGGACGAGGAATAGGAAAAATGAAGAGGACACGGTACCTTCCCCTAAACATGCTGCTCATGTCATGGGTCTTCTTAGTGAGTATGAATCGAAAACTAATATTGAAGATGATACACTTGATTGTTATATTGGTTATTATTGTAATGTTAAGTCTGTAGGGAGTATTAAAGATGATTATTTTATGCCTGCTAACGAATGTGATGATCATGATTGGTACAATGATAATACTACTTATAATCTCGACAATATTTTCGGTGCAAATTATGAAAATGATGACATTAATAATTGCTATGCTATTAGTTCTATCCATGTTCCTTCTAATGATGATATTGAAATCTTTGAGCTTTGGGATGATGGGTTCGAAAATCCCTTTGCTATTAGTGATGTGATACTTTAAAATTCTTTTACTAGTGATAATGAAGATGATATGCTTGAAAATGTATTTGCGATCAATTATAATTGTCCTAGTGCGTATGGTGATGATGCAATAACTGAAAATGAACTTTTTGGTCCACCTAGCTTGGATGAGAAAATTGAGTATGATTATGATATGACTCCTATATGTGATGATTATAATGATGGTTATGATAGTTTTACTCCCACTATTACTAATAACAAAGATTTTGCTTATGTGAAGAGTAATAATACGTTTATGCATGTGGATCATGATAAGAATGTTTTATGTGATAGTTATATTGTCGAGTTTATTCATGATTATACTGAAGGTTATTATGAGAGAGAGAAACATGGTTATAAATATCTCAACAACATTAAGTTTTGTCTCTTTATGTTAAAATTTATCAAGTTGTAATTTTTATGCCTTCTATGCTAGTTGCTTTGTGCTTCAGTGAGATATTTATTTGCAAGATTATTTTGCATAGGAAATGGGTTAGACTTAAATATGTTTTATATTTTCTTCTTGATGCTCTTTATTATTGTGCTTCGATTCTTCTTCGTATGTGTGCATCTTTTAGTGATGTGATACTTTAAAATTCTTTTACTAGTGATAATGAAGATGATATGCTTGAAAATGTATTTGCGATCAATTATAATTGTCCTAGTGCTTATGGTGATGATGCAATAACTGAAAATGAACTTTTTGGTCCACCTAGCTTGGATGAGAAAATTGAGTATGATCATGATATGACTCCTATATATGATGATTATAATGATGGTTATGATAGTTTTACTCCCACTATTACTAATAACAAAGATTTTGCTTATGTGAAGAGTAATAATACGTTTATGCATGTGGATCATGATAAGAATGTTTTATGTGATAGTTATATTGTCGAGTTTATTCATGATTATACTGAAGGTTATTATGAGAGAGGGAAACATGGTTATAAATATCTCAACAACATTAAGTTTCGTCTCTTTATGTTAAAATTTATCAAGTTGTAATTTTTATGCCTTCTATGCTAGTTGCTTTGTGCTTCAGTGAGATGTTTATTTGCAAGATTATTTTGCATAGGAAATGGGTTAGACTTAAATATGTTTTATATTTTCTTCTTGATGCTCTTTATTATTGTGCTTCGATTCTTCTTCGTATGTGTGCATCTTTTAAAATCACTATGCCTAACTAAAAGGCTTTGAAGAAAAACGCCCATGGGAGGAAACCCATCATATTTTTTCTTTCAGTTTTGTTTTTGTTTTTGGTGTGTCTTGGAAGTTTTTACCTCTCTAGCAACCTCTCCTTATCCTTTTGTTTTTTTATGCCAAGAATTGCTACTATGTGAAGGAAAGTGCAAGGTTTGATTTTGCTGTCCAGATTTTTGTACCTCACCATTAAATCCATGTCGTGCCACCAGAGCGTAATAATATTATAAATAGACCTCAGTTTGTTACCTATCTTTCATTAGTATTGATCTTTCGGATTTTAGCTAGGTAAGTACCTCGAAAAGATTCATATTTCCACACAGTTTTGGTTTTGGCAGGTTTCTGCTACACTGTTTACTTTCAGTTTTGCTACTTGTTACCTTACTGCCACTTTTTTAGATTACAAAAACAACCTTTTATCATCATTGTTGGGGACGTGTAACCTGCACTTGCAATCCGTCAACAAAGCTCTTTTCTGGCACTGTTATTTCCACTATTTTATCATCTCTTCGTCGAAATAGTGCACCTATACAACTGACAATTGTATTAGGTGTGTTGGGGATGCAAGAGACTTCTTGTATCTTAATTGCAGGGTTGCTCGAGATACCCAACAAACCTTTGGTCGCTCACTTAAGGGGAATTAGCTGATGTACTGCAAGCCTCTGCACTTGGAGGCCCAACATAGTCTACAAGAGCAGTAACATGTAGTAGACATCACATCTCTCATTAACAACTTTTCCTCTCAACCACTCACTCTTCATTATATTTTCTATTTAGCCTCACCGACGCGACGCCATGGATTTTCCCCTCCCTTCGCCCAAACTCTCTGTCACACCCCAGTTTTTGGATTCTTGTACTGTGCTTAAGAAGACAAAAATTATGGCCAACAATTTTTTTTTATAACAACATGATTGTTTGAACTAACATGTGTTTATGATCTTAATCTCATTTGCAACACAAGTTTTTTTTCTTGATAAAACCAATACCAGATGTTTCTCAAAACATTCCTATTATTTTTCCTGATATTTTTCCCTGATGTTTTTCTAATATTACTTGAGTGGATTTTTATTCCAAGACTTGGATCATTCTTATTTGCATCTTAAAACAAACTTTTAACTTTCTTGGGTCCAAGAAAACAAAGTTTCAAAATGCTTTATGAAAGTTTTCTTTGAAGTTTTCTATAGAAAACAATTCCTGAAAATATAGCCAAGTACCTGTTTTCTACCCTTGTTTTCACTAGGCTACAAAATTTTATTTTATGTTTTCTTGACTTTTAATTGAACCTTGATATATGTACAACAAACCCATAAGCTTACTTCTATTTTTGGATAAATAAAAAATATCTTTTGCTTGTTGTTTTTGTGGTATAAAATTAAGGCAGAAAAAGGCATTTTTGAAAAACAGAAAGTATACCTTTTTCCACATTGTTTTCATGGACTTAAAATATTTCAAAATTATTTTCAAAAGATGTTTCTGAAATATTACAACATGTTTAACACGTTCCCACTTTGAAAACAAATTTTGGAAAGCATTTGATCCTTGAAAACAAACTCAACTTTTTGAACTTTTCATCTGTTTCCAACACTTAGAAATTTTCAAAGTCCTTAACTGAATTTTCTGAATTTTCAGTGAACAGTGTGACATACACTTTTGCACAAATGTTTTCTTGATGTTTCTTTGCAAATTTGGAAGTGTAACCATGTCTAGTGTGTTGACCACTGTAGCTACTCGAACCAGGATGCTTGGGATAGTTTCTAGAAGCCTTGTGTATGAAGGAAAATAAGAGAGAGAAGAGATGATGTGGCAAGTATGGGCAGCCCATACCTTGACCCATTTGACTTGCCCCTGCCCTCCCCTTGCCTCCAAAGGCCACCCTTGACCTTGCCCCATGGTGGTGTATGACTAGGACACCCAGAGCACGAAAGGAGATGACCAAAAAAAAAACCTGGCTAGCTCATGCCACCCATTGGCATGCACCCGAGAGCCCCATTTTCCCTTACCCTCACCCCCACGGGTACAAAGACCCTTGACCAAATCCCTTGTTCCACACTTCTCCCCCACACCCTCACAACTCACCCAAGTCGAAGTGAGGCAGATCCTTAGCCCCTGGAAGCGTGCACGAGTAGTGAGCTCGCCGCCGGTGACCACTACGGCCCCGAGGTGGGTCTGCTCGATCCCCTCCTTCCCAACCCCACCTCTGCTCGGGATCACTTCCCCTCATCTCCCTGACCCTCCCTGACTACTTCCCTTTCCCTCTGCCCGCAGGGATCGCCGCCGCCGTCCGAGAGCGCCGCCACGGGCACCAGCCGCGCACCGCCATGTGAGGCCGCGCCCGTCGCCAACGACCACTCCCCTTGACACCCTCGACCTCCAGCAACCTCCCCCGAGCCGCGCCACCCCTTCCCGAGCCCCCTAGGTGAGCCACCGTGAAGTTTCACCGCCGGCCGTACACACGCGGAGAGAGAGAGGAGAGGTGAGAGGAAGACGACGCCCGTGCTCCGGTGGATCTTAGATCCATGGCCACGCTTGAACATGGATCGTTCCTGCGCTCGCGCTCGCGCGTGCAGCACAACTGGGCCGCGAACACTCAAAACCCAGCCCGCGTTGCTGTTTGTTTATCCTTTTAATTTTTCACAGAAACTTGCTGTTTGCTTTGGACGTATGAAAAATACCAAAATGGAAAAATAAAATCTACTAAAATTCATGGAACTAACTATATAAGTTCTTAACCACCTAAAATTTGTAGATCTAAGTTTGGAATGTTGGTTTGGCCACTATGACTTTTAAAATATATAACTAAAATGGACAAACTAAAATGTTTTGGATAGCCCTTTAACTGACCTATCCATAGTACTTGTCCTCACATCAAGGTGAGCTACCAAATGGAAACGACATCCATTTTGGTAAAAGACCAGTAGGCTCTTCTGTGATTTTTAGAATGAGTTTAAAAATTATTTTTGTAGTAAATCCAATTGGATGAGTTTTATATTTACTAGATCTATATAATAATAGCTTAGATTAATTTTTGGAGCTCTATATTAATTTTGGTGGACAGATCTAGAAAACAACACTTACATGTTTTTGTTTTTAAGAGTGTTTTTGTTTGAAATGAAATGTGTGATTGTTTAGATCTTGTTTCCTAGAATGTATAAAGTTGTTATCACTTGTTATTAGGTTGTTTTCTTGCAGAACATCTACCTTAGAAAGTGTGTGCATGTTTGGAAAATAGAACAAAAATAGGAATAGCCTTGGTTATTTTCTAGTTTATTATTTTGGAATATTTGTGTGAGCTAGATCTTTGTGTGCTTGATTTACTAAGTTCATGCTATGCTAGAGATGGATCCAGTACCATTTTGGTACTGTTATTTTGAAGTTATTTCCTCTGATAGCTTACTTGTTAATTCATAGCAAAGCATGTGTAAGTCTTGTTATTGGTTTGCACTAGTCTTGTTTTCACTAGAATAAATAGGCTTGTTTTATTTATTCTTGTATTCTAATTGTTGCCATGTGTAATCAGAGTCTTAGTACCTCTTTTACCTTGGTATTAGTGGGCCCATAAACCACTGGTCCCATTGCATCTTGGTTGTGGATGAAATCCCCAACCATACGTGTGTGAGAAAATAACATGTCTTATTATGTGAATGATTGTTATTTTCCACCAAGGGAAAATAAATTGTTTGATTCACTTATGCAAGTGAGATGTTTATTTATTTTTGTAAACACTAGTATGTTTAGGTGTGACCCATTTTTTAGCATAATATTCCTTAGGGGTATCATGTTAAGAAATGTTTCCTATTGATTGCTTAAAAAGAGTATTGTGCTAATAGGATAAATCTCTTGTGATCGATAGATTTTTTGTGAATGATTTTAAATTGAGTGTTTGGATTTTTGAAATGGTTTAGATAACTTTTCATTGAGTGCATAGCTACTGGTTGAGTAGTATATACTTAGCTTTGCTTGCTATTTAATTAATTAGACAAGCATGTATGACTAGAATTGGTTTATGCATGCTTAATGATTGTTTCATAGAAATTCTTTTGATGGTTGTTCTTACTAGAATGTGTAAGATTTTTGTACTGTTAGTAGGTACATTTATGTTCATGACTTGCTTGTTTAGGATTAAATATCATGGTAGCATTATTTGCTTCCCTAGTATTGCACTCTTGTCACCACTAGAAATGGTGATTTTTTGCTCTAGTGTCGTTATCTTTTATTTTATGAGTGTAGGTTTTATTCTAGAATATTTAGGAAGTTATTACTTCTGTTATGATTCCATGCAATCTTGAGTTGCATAGTTGTATAATATAAGTATTTCTTATAGCATGCTTGTGTAGGATTTTCCATACTAGTATGCTAAATGCAGCCCTGTTTTTATGATGATTTTGATAGGAGTATTATCTTGAGTGATGATTGTGTCTTAGATTATTTTTATGACTTGATATCATTAATTTTAGCTACTTTTTGTTTGTTATATTTTCATTTTTGATGGATTCCAAAACTTCAAGTAGACATTAGCATAGTCCATAAATAGTCTATTCATCTATGTTGTGATTGTTTGCTGTTTGGAAATTGTCTGAGTGATTACCTTAGCATGAGTGTTGTACCAGTGTTATTTGTTGTGCTAGTGTTGTTGTTGTGCTTAGGTATGGTCTTGTTATCTAGGCATTATTTCACGAGTGATCTTGTTTGGTTATGATTGATTGAGTGATTGCTAATACCCACTGCCATGGGTATTGCTGTGATTGATTTTTTTTATTTTAGTAGCCTCACCCCTTGCACCCATAAGCTATATTTTTAGCTTCTTAGATATCTTATTGTGAGAGTGGTACATCCCACTCCACATATGGTATGTAAGATGTGGGATATGGTTCTTAACCATATGCTTGTGTGACGATAGTTTTGGACCGTAAGAGTATGCGAGGAAGTTTTCGCGATAAGTTAGAGAGATTGCGCGAGTATACTTTTGCTTGCTGTATGTGTTGTTTAGTTTAGTTGTTTGGTCTTTAGTTCTGAGTGTGTGTCTTTTATTCTTTTACGATGCTAGAAAACGAAGAAGCGGAAGAAGCAGTTGTGGAATTGTGCGTCAAGTTCAAGCTACTTCAAGGCTAGGGACACTAAGAGTTTTAAGGCAAGCCATCTTGATGCTTCCTACTACACTTATCATTATCTATCATGCATGTTTTACTACTGAAAAGTTTTACAAAACTTTGATTACCAAAAACTATTTTTGAGTGACTATTACTACTATTAATATTATATATACTATTACTATGCCAGTAGTTGATACTTGGTGTTACCAAGCCCATAGCCACCATATGGTATTTTTTACCATCACAAATGTTAGTCCCTAAGTGGACACCCTAAAAATATGTTTTTGCAAAACAAAGGCTTTTATGGAAAACCTGGAGAAAAGGCCGAGCCTTATTCACCGGAGGAATGTTGAAGTGGTCATTTTTGGGAAAATGGTGTTTTACAAAAATGACACATAACCTAGTCTTCGCCGGAAAACCATAACTGTACTGCCACTTTCCCCAACATGGGCACGGGGCTTAACTTGAAGTTTGTTCTTGTTAATGTGTGTTCTATCTCAATTTGCTATAAGGGTCGTCGAGCCCTCGAACCGATTGTCGCTAGGTGGAAGATACGGGGCATACAAAGTGAGGGATTAAGTTACCCCCCGGTCGCAGCAGTTGAGTCTCCTGTCTAGGCAAGGTAGGACCTGGTGCCGGCGAGATTACACTCAACTGAAGAGATAGAAATATACTAGCTTGAGCATAGTGGATGGTTAGGATCAGTTATCTGATGTTTACATACTGTTGTTACAGTCCGTGGTTGTTCACGGCAGGTGTACTGGATCTGGTGGATGTGTACACCTCTGCAGAGTACAACTATTTCGAAGTAGTCGCGTCCTCGGATATGGACAGTTGAATGACATGTAGCTAGAATTGTGTCAATGTTTTCCAAGAGGAGTTTTTAAAAAGGTGTTGGGCTCATGAAGTATTGAAAGGAGGAAATCTTGTACCGTGGAGGTACCGTTGATGAAAAGCCGGAAGTTGTTTTACAAGAAGTTTTGCAAAGAAAATCTTTCTTTTCTATACAAAAACTGGAAGTTGATCCCAAGAAGTTTTGCAAAGAGAAAACCTTCTTTTAACAAAGTTTTTAAAAAACCTCTTGTACATGTGATATCTACAAGAGAAAAAAACTATATTATTTTCTTTTGAAGTATCTTCTTCAACGAAGATACAGAGATTTTAAAAATCAACTATGATATGTCTTTCATATATCATTGATACTGGACCCTATTTATAGCCTACCTATTACACCATATAAGCATATCTGCGTTTGGTAAGTTACGTGATGGATGTCTTGCTGAGTACATTCAAATGTACTCATATTGGTTTCGTCCCTGGTATCAACTTGCCAGATATTGAGAAGGAGTCTCAGAAGGAGATCAACGAGGATGAGTACGGAGCTGATGGCTTTGCGAACTAGCATCGTCTCCCGGTCAGCAGCCTGTAGGTTAAGGCGTGACTTGGGCTCTACTATGTTTGTGTGTGTTAGTCTTCCGATGTGTGTTGTGCGGTTGCCCTGCGTGGCAGTTGTGTTAGACTTGGTCATGTGACCATGTCCTTTGTAAGTGTTTATGCAATCGTGTAATGGATATTGTATATGTGTGCCAACTTGATATGTTGTTCACGACTGAATTCCTGGGATCGTGAATGTATGCATATTGAAGGTGTCCTTGAACAGTGGTTCTGGGGCGGACCTTACAGAGTTGGTATCAGAGCTATCCTGACGTTATGAGACCTTAGTTAGCATGGACGTTAGCTAGTACTCTGACAATAAAAATTAATAAAACCAGGTCACTAAGATGACTATTTTCCAAAAGATTCTATACTCCATCCCCTCCGTGTTTCAAAAACACTATTTACATTAAATTAAAATGGAGCATCTTAAAATTTTGCACACTGTTACCTAACATTAATCTACTTTAAAATCTTGTGTAGATGGCAGTTGTCTTCACCGAGTCCTTCCGGCTAGGGTCACAAGCACCCTACTACCACCGCTTTGAGGAGGATTTGATCAAGATGACTTGTCTGATCGGTCGTCCCATACCTGAGTTGAAGGGAGCCCAGATTCACCATGATGGACGAGAGTTGTCCTGGTTGGTGGTCTGCACCATCCGTGCACCGTTGCTAGCACCGTCAACCCCAGAGATCACCTGGGAAGTTGTGGAGAACAATTGGGAAGACGGTATCCTTAGAGTGATGCAGCTGACCATCGCCAAGCTCGCGAACTTCTTCCACCGCAAGTTTGCAGGCACCCCATATAGATACTTTGGAAGACGCAACGAGGATGACAAGCCGATAGAAGTCACTGGAGATTTTGTGTTTGCCCGTCACTTCCAGCACTTGGAGGGACAGCTGTACAACACCCAACTCTCCCTTGATAGAGTTAGAGCAGATTATGACCTCCGAGGCAGAGAGATAGACCAACTGGAGAAAAGCCTGAATGTTTCTTCTCCTACCGAGCGTCGTCTCAAGGTACTGAAGAAGACCATGAAGTACATTGACTCCCAGAACCGCACCCGAGTGAGAGCCCTTCAGCTTCAGCTTGCAGCCAGCAAGGCCAGAGTTGAAGAGTTGGAGGAACAGCTACGCGCTTCCTCAAGCACTTAGGATTGCCGCAGGATGTTAGGGGTTATGTTATCTCCACCCAGATGCGTGTTTGTGTTTGTGCTGTGTGAACTCTGTTAGATCTATGTGTGTGCTAGATGTGTTGTAAGCCTTATGCTTTAGCCGTGTGAACCTTTAAAATTGAGTTATGATGTTAAGACTCTGTTTCATGTGTATGTGAATCTTGGTTTGAGTTGGTGATTGCTTCTTAGATGCTTGTTTGTTGTTGTGTTACCTATCGTTCTCATCTCCGTTATGAGCCGGTATGTTTCACAAGTTTTCAAAACAAAACCACCTTTTTAGTTGCTCTCATCTTATACCGTTCTTTGTCTTCAGCATGGCCAGCGATCCACCTCCACCACCGGAGCCGACAGTTGCTCAAATGTTTGCTCTGTTGAGGGAAGAAAGTGAAGCCGCTCGTGGTGAACACATAGCCACCCATGCCGCCCTGGAGCAGTTGACTCAGCTTGTCATCACCAACGCTGAGAATACCGCGATGCTTATGAGAGGATACCAGCACCTGCTTGCTGGAGAGAGCCGCAAAAGGAAGGTAGTGACGCCAGGAGAAACTAGTTCATGGGTGACTCGCAGCGCTTTGCCTGCGATGCCACAATCTTCAAGGAGGCATGTGAAAGTCAAGCCTAGAAACACGGGTTGCTTTACCTGTTGAAAGGAAGGACATTTCGCTCGCGATTGTCCCAAGAAGAACCGTGTTCTAGTTCATCCTGAAGAAAACCCACGAGGCTAAGGTTCATCCCAGAAGAGTTGCAAGAGCCTGACGAGTGGACCTCGAGACCGAGATGATGTTGCAGAAACCCCTGCGACTCATGCCATAGCCAATGGTACGTTCTCGAACCAAACCTGTAAAACCTATAGTTGTGTTTGACTTCGTGCCCTGAAAAATCCGACGTAAATGGAACACTAGAAGTGTCACGTCGGACTAAAAATAATATCTTAAATAATTAACGATACTAACCTAACCTCATCCAATTTTTTTAACACCTTACAGAGTTGGTAAGAGTTGGTCACATAACCTCATCTAAATTTTAGTTTAATAACTTACAGAGTTGATACGTTACAGAGTTGGTATCACCCGTTTCAAAACTTATAACCAATTTTCCTAAGCCAAAGAGAAAGGTGCCCTAGGATGATTCTATATCTGTTTTGAAGAAAGTGAAAGGTTGGAAAAAAATATTGGATGGATAAAACTATGATTGCTACTAGGCAACAAGATCTCTCGTATATATGTTTTGGAGGAACCAGATGCTGGAATAAGAGGTGGTGGGAAAATCATTGAGGTTTAGCTTAGGAGTGAAAGATTGAGGATCACATGATTTTAGTTGAGATGAATTATGATATAATATCCGAGGATAACCAGTTGTGGACCCCAGAGATTTGGAAGTTATCAGTAACTAAAATTTGTAACCTGGAAGAAATGATTTGAGTTTTAGAAGGATTGGTGGAAATTATTGGATTTTAGGAAGCACTTGATATATAAGGAGGTTGGACTGATTAGAAGTAGCATGCGAGAGAATTTGTGATATTGGGATGATGATGATGATCATGTTTTGCTTAGGTGATTCTTATCCTGGATTTTATCAGAAAGATTGATGGTAGAAAAAATAGCATGTTGGATTGAGATAGATATTCAATTTTTGATCATATATGTATTGGAGGAATATTGGATTTTGGATATAGAAAGATAATTGTGGACGTAAAGGAATGATTTTGGATTTTAGGAAAAATCAATATGACTTGGATTTAGTAGATGATTATTCTCGATGATATATTCTCGGAGTTTGTCACGCTCTATTGAGATTGTTTGGGGAAAATGATTTAGTATTGATCATGAGATATGAGCTTGAGGATTTTGAAATAATTTATAGAAGTAGTACAGAGTTGATATATGATTGTTGAAATAAATGGTTTAGCCTTAGCTTGGGGATCTTCATGAAACATCTTTTAGAGAGGTAAATGATTTGAGGGCTTGATTATATTTGAGTAAGAGGAAGATAGTGGATTTTCCTGGATTTTGGAGATGAGCAATGGAAAGCTCATGCTAAATAAATGTTGGTGGATATCCATTGATTTGATCATATGAGATTGGGAACAAATAGGTTTTTGTCTAAAGGATAACCCTGGTTTGATGTGATGGCTTTTAGGAACAATAAGTTCGAGGTTTAGTTTATGGCACCCAGACCTTTGAAAAGAAAACTAAATTGCCGGTGGATTTTGGTAAGATTAATCAAAGGGGGGAAGCCCCTGTGAATAATGTTACCAATCACCAGCACTTGTTTTGTAAACAAATCATCTAACATTGTTGCTTTTACCATACCCTCTTTTCGCTTGCCTGCGAATCTCGGGACGAGATTCTTTTTAGGGGGGAAGGTCTGTCACACCCCAGTTTTTGGATTCTTGTACTGTGCTTAAGAAGACAAAAATTAGGGCCAACAATTTATTTATAACAACATGATTGTTTGAACTAACATGTGTTCATGATCTTAATCACATTTGCAACACAAGTTTTGTTTCTTGATAAAACCAATACCAGATGTTTCTGAAAACATTCCTATTATTTTTCCTGATATTTTTCCCTGATGTTTTTCTAATATTACTTGAGTGGATTTTTATTCCAATACTTGGATCATTCTTGTTTGCATCTTAAAACAAACTTTTAACTTTGTTGGTTCCAAGAAAACAAAGTTTCAAAATGATTTATGAAAGTTTTCTTTGAAGTTTTCTATAGAAAACAATTCCTGAAAATATAACCAAGTACCTGTTTTCTACCCTTGTTTTCACTAGGCTACAAAATGTTATTTTGTGTTTTATTGACTTTTAATTGATCCTTGATATATTTACTACAAACCCATAATCTTACTTTTATTTTTGGATCAATGAAAATTATCTTTTGCTTGTCGTTTTTGTGGTATAAAATTAAGGCAGAAAAAGGCATTTTTGAAAAACAGATAAAAACAGAAAGTATACCTTTTTCCACATTGTTTTCAAGGACTTAAACTATTTCAAAATTGTTTTCAAAAGATGTTTCTGAAAGATTACAACATGGTTAACAAGTTCCCACTTTCAAAAAAAAATTTGGAAAGCATTTGAACCTTGAAAACAAACTCAACTTTTTGAACTTTTCATCTGTTTCCAACACTTAGAAATCTTCTAAGTCCTTAACTGAATTTTCTGAATTTTCAGTGAACAGTATGAGATACACTTTTGCACAAATTTTTTCTTGATGTTTCTTTGCAAATTTGGAAGTGTAACCATGTCTAGTGTGTTGACCACTGTACCTACTCGAACCAGGATGCTTGGGATAGTTTCTAGAAGCCTTGTGCATGAAGGAAAATAAGAGAGAGAAGAGATGATGTGGCAAGTATGGGCAGCCCATACCTTGACCCATTTGACTTGCCCCTTCCCTCCCCTTGCCTCCAAAGGCCACCCTTGACCTTTCCCCATGGTGGTATATGACTAGGACACCCAGAGCACGAAAGGAGATGACCAAAAAAAACCCTGGCTAGCTCATGCCACCCATTGGCATGCACCCGAGAGCCCCATTTTGCCCTTACCCTCACCTCACGGGTACAAAGCCCCTTGAGCCAATCCCTTGCGCCACACTGCTCCCCCACACCCTCACAACTCACCCAAGTCAAAGTGAGGCAGATCCTTAGCCCCTGGAAGCGTGCACGAGCAGTGAGCTCGCCGCCGGTGACCACTACGGCCCCGAGGTGGCTCTGCTCGATCCCCTCCTTCCCAACCCCCACCTTTGCTCGGGATCACTTCCCCTCATCGCCTTGACCCTCCCAGACTAGTTCCCTTGCCCTCTGCCCGCAGGGATCGCCGCCGCCGTCCGAGAGCGCCGCCACGGGCACCAGCCGCGCGCTGCCGTGTGAGGCCGCGCCTGTCGCCAACGACCAGTCCCCTTGATGCCCTCGACCTCCAGCAACCTCCCCCAAGCCGCGCCACCCCTCCCCGAGCCCCCTAGGTGAGCCACCGTGAAGTTTCACCGCCGGCCGTACACACGCGGAGAGAGAGAGGAGAGGTGAGAGGAAGACGACGCCCGTGCGCCGTTGGATCTTAGATCCATGGCCACGCTTGAACGTGGATCGTTCCCGTGCCCGCGCTCGCGCGCGCAGCACAGCTGGGCTGCTCTGCCCGTTAACTGGCCGCGCCCACTCAAAACCCAGCCCGCGTTGCTGTTTGTTTATCCTTTTAATTTTTCACAGAAACTTGCTGTTTGCTTTGGACGTATGAAAAATACCAAAATGGAAAAATAAAATCTACTAAAATTCATGGACCTAACTATATAAGTTCTTAACCACCTAAAATTTGTAGATCTAAGTTTGGATCGTTGTTTTGGCCACTATGACTGTTTTGGCACAGAGTGTCTGTGAGAATGTTTGGAACATAACTTTTAAAATATATAACTAAAATGGACAAACTAATTTTTTTTGGATAGACCTTGAACTGACCTATCCATAGCACTTTCCCTCACATCAAGGTGAGCTACCAAATGGAAATGCTATCCATTTTGGTAAAAGACCAGTAGGCTCTTCTGTGATTTTTTGAATGAGTTTAAAAATGATTTTTGGAGTAAATCCAATTGGATGAGTTTATATTTACTAGATCTATATAATAATAGCTTAGATTAATTTTTGGAGCTCTAGATTAATTTTGGTGGACAGATCTAGAAAACAACACTTTCCTGTTTTTGTTTTTAAGAGTGTTTTTGTTTGAAATGAAATGTGTGATTGTTTAGATCTTGTTTCCTAGCATTATAAAGTTTTTATCACTTGTTATTAGGTTGTTTTCTTGCATAACATCTACCTTATAAAGTGTGTGCATGTTTGGAAAATAGAACAAAAATAGGAATAGCCTTGGTTATTTTCTAGTTTATTATTTTGGAATATTTGTGTGAGCTAGATCTTTGTGTGCTTGATTGACTAAGTTCATGCTATGCTAGAGATGGATCCAGTACCATTTTGGTACTGTTATTTTGAAGTTATTGCCTCTGATAGCTTACTTGTTAATTCATAGCAAAGCATGTGTAAGTCTTGTTATTGGTTTGAAGTAGTCTTGTTTTCACTAGAATAAATAGCCTTGTTTTATTTATTCATGTATTATAATTGTTGCCATGTGTAATCAGAGGCTTAGTAACTCTTTTGCCTTGGTATTAGTGGTACCATAACCCACTGGTCCCATTGCATCTTGGTTGTGGATGAAATCCCCAACCATACGTGTGTGAGAAAATAACATGTCTTATTATGTGAATGATTGTTATTTTCCACCAAGGGAAAATAAATTGTTTGATTCACTTATGCAAGTGAGATGTTTATTTATTTTTGTAAACACTAGTATGTTTAGGTGTGACCAATTTGTTATCATAATATTCCTTAGGGGTATCATGTTAAGAAATGTTTCCTATTGATTGCTTAAAAAGAGTTGTGTGCTAATAGGATAAATCTCTTGTGATTGATAGATTGTTTGTGAATGATTTTAAATTGAGTGTTTGGATTTTTGAAAAGGTTTATATAACTTTTCATTGACTGCATAGCTACTGGTTGGGTAGTAGATACTTAGCTTTGCTTGCTATTTAATTAATTAGACAAGCATGTATAACTAGAATTGGTTTATGAATGCTTAATGGTTGTTTCATAGAATTTATTTTGATGGTTGTGCTTACTAGCATGTGTAAGATTTGTGTACTGTTAGTAGGTATATTTATGTTCATGACTTGCTTGTTTAGGATTAAGCATCATGGTAGCATTATTTGCTTCCCTAGTATTGCACTCTTGTCACCACTAGAAATGGTGATTTTTGCTCTAGTGTCGTTATCTTTTATTTTATGAGTGTAGGTTTTATTCTAGCATATTTAGGAAGTTATTACTTCTGTTATGATGCCATGACATCTTGAGTTGCATAGTTGTATAATATAAGTATTTCTTATAGCATGCTTTTGTAGGATTTTCCATACTAGTATGCTAAATGCAGCCCTGTTTTTATGATGATTTTGATAGGAGTATTATCTTGAGTGATGATTGTGTCTTAGATTATTTTTATGACTTTATATCATTGAATTTATCTACTGGTTTTTTGTTATATTTTCATGTTTGATGGAATCCAAAACTTCAAGTAGACATTAGCATAGTCCATAAATAGTCTATTCATCTGTGTTGTTATTGTTTGCTGTTTGGAAATTGTCTGAGTGATTACCTTAGCATGAGTATTGTACCGGTATTATTTGTTGTGCTAGTGTTGTGGTTGTTCTTAGGTAGGGTCTTGTTATCTAGGCATTATTTCAAGAGTGATCTTGTTTGGTTATTATTGCTTGTGTGATTGCTAATACCCACTGCCATGGGTATTGTTGTGATTGATTGTTTTTATTTTAGTAGCCTCATCCCTTGCACCCACAAGCTATATTTTTAGCTTCTTAGATATCTTATTGTGAGAGTGGTACATCCCACTCCACATATGGTATGTAATATGTGGGATATGGTTCTTAACCATATGCTTGTTTGACGATAGTTTTGGACCGTAAGAGTATGCGAGGTAGTTTTCGCGATAACGTAGAGAGATTGTGCGAGTATACTTTTGCTTGATGTATGTGTTGTTTAGTTTATTTGTTTGGTCTTTAGTTCTGAGTGTGTGTCTTTTATTCTTTTACGACGCTAGAAAACGAAGAAGAGGAAGAAGCAGCTGTGAAATTGTGCGTCAAGTTCAAGCTACTTCAAGGACAGGGACACTAAGAGTTTTAAGGCAAGCCATCCTGATGCTTCCTACTACACTTATTATTATCTATCATGCATGTTTTACTTCTGAAAAGTTTTACAAAACTTTGATTACCAAAAACTGTTTTTGAGTGACTATTACTACTATTAATATTATATATACTATTACTATGCCAGTAGTTGATACTTGGTGTTACCAAGCCCATAGCCACCATATGGTATTTATTACCATCACAAATGTTAGTCCCTAAGTGGACACCCTAAAAATATGTTTTTGCAAAACAAAGGCTTTTGTGGAAAACCTAGAGAAAAGGCTGAGCCTTACTCACCGGAGGAATGTTGAAATGGTCATTTTTGGGAAAATGGTGTTTTACAAAAATGACACATAACCTAGTCTTCGCCGGAAAACCTTTACCATACTGCCACTTTACGCCAACATTGGCACGGGGCTTAACTTGAAGTTTGTTCTTGTTAGTGTGTGTTCTATCTCAATTTGCTATAAGGGTCGTCGAGCCCTCGAACTGATTGTCGCTAGGTGGAAGATACGGGGCATACAAACTGAGGGATTAAGTTACCCCCCCCCCCCGGTCGCAGCAGTTGAGTCTCCTGTCTCGGCAAGGTGGGACCTGGTGCCGGGGAGATTACACTCAACTGAAGAGATAGACATATACTAGCTTGAGCATAATGGATGGTTAGGATCAGTTATCTGATGTTTACATACTGTTGTTACTGTGCGTGGTTGTTCACGGCAGGTGTACTGGATCTGGTGGATGTGTACACCTCTACAGAGTACAACTATTTCGAAGTAGCCGCGTCCTCGGATATGGACAGTTGAATGGCCATGTTGCTAGCATTGTGTCAATGTTTTCCAAGAGGAGTTTTTAAAAAGGTGTTGGGCTCATGAAGTATTGAAAGGAGGAAATCTTGTACAGTGGAGGTACCGTTGATGAAAAGCCGGAAGTTGTTTTACAAGAAGTTTTGCAAAGAAAATCTTTCTTTTCTAAACAAAAACTGGAAGTTGATCCCAAGAAGTTTTGCAAAGAGAAAACCTTCTTTTAACAAAGTTTTTATAAAACCTCTTGTACATGTGATATCTACAAGAGAAACAAAACTATATTATTTTCTTTTGAAGTATCTTCTTCAAAGAAGATACAGAGATTTTAAAAATCAACTATGATATGTCTTACATATATCATTGATAGTGAACCCTATTTATAGCCTACCTATTACACCATATAAGGATATCTGCGTTTGGTAAGTTACGTGATGGATGTCTTGCTGAGTACATTCAAATGTACTCATATTGGTTTCGTCCCTGGTATCAACTTGCCAGATATTGAGAAGGAGTCTCAGAAGGAGATCAACGAGGATGAGTACGGAGCTGATGGCTTTGCGAACTAGGATCGTCTCCCGGTCAGCATCCTGTAGGTTAAGGCGTGACTTGGGCTCTACTACGTTTGTGTGTGTTAGTCTTCCGCTGTGTGTTGTGTGGTTGCCCTGCGTGGCACTTGTGTTAGACTTAGTCATGTGACCATGTCCTTTGTAAGTGTTTATGCAACCGTGTAATGGATATTGTATCTGTGTACCAACTTGATATGTTGTTCACGACTGAATTCCTGGGATCGTGAATGTATGCATATCGAAGGTGTCCTTGAACAGTGGTTCTGGGGCGGACCTTACACTCTCCCCCCACCACGATCCCGCTGGCTGCACCGGCCCCGTCCCCATCCCTTCCGGTGAGTCGGTGACATGCGCCACCTCCAAATCCCATTAGAATCGTGGCCGAGATCTAGGGTTGAAGCAAGATAAGCGCTATCCCGTGAGACCATGGCCGCGACACGCATCATGCTGCCAGTGGTGTGACATATTCTTTGAAGGGAGGATGGCGGTGCTTCCAAAGTAGAAGGATTGTTCTCCTATGGGTCATAGGAGGGCGGCGGTTCTCCCATGAGAGGGTCACTGTGTTTTTGACTGATGCCTTGGGGGCGTGTTGTTCATTAGGTTACTCCAAGCGCAGAGTTTGATGTGGAACAGCGGCAAGTTTTCCCTTGAAATTAACCAAGGTTATCGAATCCAGGAGGACACGGAGGTTCTTCAGAAGGTTGTCAGCGGTGCAACTGATGTGGAGCCTGCACACAAACAAACACACTACTTTGCCCCAACAAAATAGAGAGGTTGTCAATCTCTCCGGTTTTGCTGAAAACAAAGGGATTAAACGTATTGTGCAGAAAACAATGATGATTGTAGGAAACAATAGAGAACAGTATGATTGCAGTAGGTGGTTTAACAATATGAAGAAAATGGACCGAGGTCCACAATTCACTAGTGGTGTCTCTTCATAAATAATTCTAGCATGTTGGGTAAAAAAATCATAGCTGGGAAATTGACAAATAATGAGGGCATGGCAATGCAATATATAACAAGATGTTCACTATGAGATTTAACAGGTCATTACAACAAAGTACATAGAATTGCTATCCAGCGCATCTATGCCTAAATAATCCACCTTTGGGTCAGCATCCGCATCACTTCCAGTATTAAGTTGCAAACAATAGATTATTGCATGAAGTATTGTGTGTAATGTAAACAATGCAAAAGACACGTAGACTAAGCATCATTATTTTATCCCTAGTGGCAACAACACATCCACAACCGTGCATGTTTCAGTCATTCGAATGCTGATTTCCTGAGGCATGAACCCATTATCGAGCATAAATACTCCCTCTTGGAGTCACAAGCATCTACTTGGCCAAAACATCTACTAGTAACGGAGAGCATGCAAGACATAAACAACATAGACATATGGATAAATAAATAACTTGCTCATAGTATCAATATTCATCGGATCCCAACAAACACAACATGTAGCATTACATAACGATGATCTTGATCATGTAGGTCAGCTCACAAGATCTAAACATGATAGCACAAAGTGGAGAGACTACCATCTAGCTACTGCTATGGACCCGTAGTCCAAGGATGAAGTACTCACGCATCAGTCCGGAGGAAAGCATGGTGGTGTAGAGCCCTCCGGTGATGATTCCCCTCTCCGGCAGGGTGCCGGGAAGAGTTTCAGAACCCTCCCGAACTAGGGTTGCGATGACGACGGTGGCTTCTGGATGTTTCGTGGAATATCGATCATATATTTAGGTTTTTCGGGGAAGAAGGAATATATAGGCGAAAGGGCGGCGTCGGTGGCCACCCGAGGGTCCCACACCACAGGAGGGCGCTGGCCAGGGGTGGGCCGCGCCCTGGTGTGGGGTGGCCACCTCCTGGGTTGGCTGCTCCTCCCCTTCGAGCTTCTAGAGTGTTCTGTGGTAATATTTGTGTACGCCAATTTCCGTCCAGTTCCGAGAATATTTTGCAACTAGCTTTTCTGACAGAGAAAAACAGCAGAAAACAGGAATTGACACAGTGGCATCTTGTTAATAGGTTAGTCCCAGAAAATGCATAAAAATGCTATAAAGTGGTAACAAAACATGTGGCAATTGATATAATAACAGCATGGATCATCACAAATCTATACTTCTTATAAAGCAAAACCCCACTAACATGCATTGATGATTTTTGTATCTCAACATGCAAGCTATCCACACCATCCATTCTCCTAACCAATCAATTGTCCGTATCATCTTCTCTAATATTTATTAATCACTACATGCAAACTACACATCATCCATTTTTTAAACCATCCAATTATTCATATAATAAATTAAAACCTATTGTATCTCTTATAAATTTTTGTCTTCAATATATTGTAATTCTAAAGCGATTCCCGCTGCAAAGCGCGGGGCATTTTTCTAGTTATAGATACGTTTGAGACTTATCATTGACACAGAGCGGTGTGCTCCCAAGGGAGAGCCGCGGTGCTGCCGACGGAGAGAGGGGGGGGGGTGCTCCCATGGGAGGATGGGAGTGATACCGACGGAGCGTGGTGGTGCTCCCATGGGAGTGTGGCGCTACCGTCAATGGAGCACGCTAGTGCTCTCATTAGAGAACAACAGTGTTGCCAATGGATCACGACAGTGCTCTCATGAGAGAACGACGATGCTGCCGATAGAGCGTGAAGGTGCTCCCATGGGAGGGCGGAGCTTCTATGACTGATCAGTGGAGATGCTTCGTGAAGGGGTTCGTAGCAGAAAAACAAAAAATTCTAGCTTACGCTATAACTTAGGCTGGATCTATCTATTAGTAATGCGGTAACGGGAAAATTTCAGCAACATACCCTTGTATACCGAAAAGCGGGGATTATGCTCCCGCACAAGCGTTGTTGGAGAAGACGATGTAGCCGAAGTGAAGGTCGTGTAGAACTTCTATGTCGGTGATGAACTTGATGCAACGACTATGGTCCTCGCGCCGCAAGTGCAACGCCCCCGAGTACTCGAATACGTACGGTGCTTGACAATGACTCCCGACCTCTCCGATCCAGCCGAGATTGCGGAAGTAGATCTTCTAGAGGGAATTCCGGCAGCACGACAGCGTGCCGGAGTGAAGTGACCTCTCACGTACACATCCCTAACTTGGGGCCATAGACTAAAGGAGAGGGGGAAGTGGAAGTGTGCGGAGAGGAACGTCTCAACGGTTGAGTTAATTCATTAAAATAATTAATATGCCTCTGTTTATATAGGGGTAAGGGGTGTTCCCTTTCCCTTGGATCCCCATGTGGGACTAAACAAAGGAGGGGAAGGGGGTGCGGCCGGCCACCATGCCCTAGGCGCACAATGCCCTAGCCGCATAAGCCCTTAGGACCCATCAAGGGAGCAGCCAGGCTCTCCTCTGGGAGGGCCCCAACAGGTGGGCTGCTACCCTTTTCCTTTCTCCTTCTATTTACTATTGAACTAGTGTATAAATATATTTAATTAAATAATTAATATATTTATATGTTTTAGTTCCCGTGGCTTCAGAACTCCTTCCGGACCATTCCGAACTTCTTTCCGTCACCCCAAAACCCTTCCGGTTTCCCTTCTCTTCACTTATGTAATTCTCATTATTACAAAACGATGTCAGAGTATCGTCAAACCCTTAATTGTGTTACCCTACGATCCGAGAATACTCTATAATGGTCGAGAACTCCGACCAATGATCATCAACATGACCTGGATGCCCGTAATGACCCTCGTGCATTCCACAGAGAAATGTCGTTGAACCATAAAAACATATACCTATTCCTTTTGTTAACTATGATACATATCTTGTCCGAGATTTTTGGCATGGTCTTTATTGTTGACATCTCCATACCATGTTCAATCTCATCACCGACAAGAGTTGTTTAACTCGTTACCGTGATCTTCCATCCCTATGACCTAGTCATACGGTGTTCAGCTTTATGGATGTAATCTCACCGAGTGGGCCTAGAATATCTCTTTGTCACACGAATAAAGTAATCACGTTGTTGATACATACGACGCAACTCATCCCTTTGGAATACCTGATATACACATTTATGATCACCATGTTACGCTGTGACGGTTGATGCACTCAAAGAAGCCTCCGTTGATAGTGATTAAATATGATCTCACGATCTAAGGATTAGGATACTATATTTCCTAAATAGTGCAATAGTGAACTTCATGACACGATCGTTTTGCAATAATTATATTGTGTATGTCCATCATCTCATTGACCCAATGAAATGACCTCATTGTCAATTGACATAAATGTCCATAATCGGAAAATCTTGACCATCTATTGACCAATGAACTAGTCTGTATAGAGACTCACTGAGGACCTTGGTTTGTTTACATACCACAAGTGTATTAATAATTCCCGATTAATATAGTTATAGCATGATATAAAACTTATTATAAACTTAATGATATAGGACAATAAATACTCATTATTTATTTTCCTCTAAGTCATATCTCCAACACTTCGGAGGGAGGTCAGTGGTGCTGTCGTGGGAGGGCGGTGGTGCTGCTAAGGATGTCCGATAATGCTACAAACACTATAGCCGGAGCTACATATGATGTGACGGCCTTCTTCTACCAGCAACGACTGTGTCGTAGGAGGAGCAATAACGCTGGTTGGTGCTGCTCTGTGAAGCCATGGGGATTTCAGGATGGGTGGGGTTATGCGAGGTTGAGAGAGAGGCTAGTGTGTCGTGCAGCAAGGCATTGTACAATCGAGGATATGCGAGGGTGAGAGGTGTGTATGATTTTTGCTGTGTACCAGGGCTTGAGAAAATTTTCTGACCATTGTCTTAAAGTCGCAGAGTTAGAGGCAGATCGTATAGTGCTGAGTGTCCAGATCGAACAGTGTGGAATATGGAGGATCGGGGTTTCCGATCCTAGGACGCTCAGCACACATAAACTAAGATTTAAGGTTGGTTGAAGACCCGCTCACTGAGGGCCTCTAGGAAGGTAGTGTTCTGAACCGTTGTATCATCTCTGAAATTGACGTGAGACCGTCCAATCAAGCTGGTTGGTAAGAATTTAGTTACCATGGTCATCTATCGATTCTCCCTTTGTCTCCCACCCTACGACGGGCCCATAGTTTAGAGGAGCCAGGCTTGAGCCGGTGTAGAAAGTATTCCCCTTCGACTCTCCTGCTTTTCCTTGGGCCCTAGAACCTGGTCTTCCCTAGATCCACATTGTCGTAGTCGTTGTTGCTGCTTCAGACGAGGGTAGCCACGACCAAGCATTTTCTTTTCCATGTAACCACCACGCTTCCCTCCGCCCGCCGTTTCCACCATGGATGTCCCCACTCCCTTCTGTTCGTCCCTCCTCCTCTTCATCCACGCGTTTCCCGCATCACTCCAAGATCTCAGACGGGCTCTCGAGGCTGTGCTGGCACCATTTACGGCACGCTCGAGCCTACCCTCTCTTTTCTATAGTCGTTTCGTCTGTCTCTCTACACACACATCGTGCCAAATCTGGCGGCGCTTCCGTACGAGCGGGCACGTCCTTGGTGGATTAGCCATGGCAAGAGGGGGTGTTATAGGTAGAGATTTCGGTGGTGAGAGACTGCTTCGAGCTGCGGTGACGTCGAATCAAGATTTCTCTCTTCATCTTAAGGTGGATGAGTGTGCAGCATAGATTTTGTTCCTAGAGACCCTCATCATGCCATGGACAGCTGGAGTCTAGCAATATGGTAGCGAGCGAGTTTGAATTGTTCTTGGGATTCTTCTTAAGTGGCAATAGCTTATCTAGACTTACAGTCTCGATCTGGTGGTAAATCTCTCCATGCCTTAGATCTGCACCAACCGATTCCAGATCTTCTCTAAGGTATGTGCACTATAGCCATGAGAAGTAGCCTCTAAGCTATTTATTCTTTTTGTGGTGTAGTGTAGATGATTGAAATAATAATGCACAATGAGATGATTGTTTTACAATCAATGCTACTATAATCTCCATGTATGTTATATTGTATGTCCAAAAATAAAAGGTTACTCTTATATTGTTTATAATTTCCCAGCTATCTGTTAGTCTTTGTTTCCATTCCGTTACGTATGAAATGTACTATCTGGAAAGTATCACATCAATTCCTCCCTCCATCTTATGTATGTTCAAGTCACACACCAACAATTGTGATTTTGTAGCCGTACAACCAAATTGCTTGTGATACCAGTGGATGCAGCATGTGGTACTGTCTCTAGTATATTTATTAATTCCCTTGAAATAATTTGATTCCAGCTTTACAGTGTGTTTCAGATGCATATTTTTAACCATCCACTTGGATTGTACTTCACTATTTTTCATTGTACATATATAATGCATCTTTGGGATGGATGGGTTTTGCTGATTAATAGATGACTTCTTCATGTTATGTATCATGGCATGTTCTCTTCGTGGCTTTAATAGTCCTTATGATTCTAATTGAAAATGCGAACAAACAATAATTTTCCCATTTAATTAGAAAATATGAGCTTTCTAGGTGTACTCCGTCGCATCTCAGGATGCATTGTTGTTGACTCTCCCGCCTGCCCGGGCCTTGCCACACTTTCCACACTAATCCTCAAACACGTGGCCACGGAGGGAGATGGCGACAATGCGGCCCCGCGTCGCAGATTTCATGCAATGTGAGCACATTGAGCAGAGACAACATAAACAATGATAGACATAGTCCCTCCAGGGACGGATTGCATGGAACCCATCGCCTCCGCTGGTCCGCTTGCCTCCCTGATTGCCATGCCCTCCAGCTGGAACAACAACATAACAACGGCGGGTTGTCGTCTAGATGTTTGAGCCCACGAGCAAAGGGAGCGCCAGGAGGAGAAGTAGAAACATCACCAAAATCGACTTGGATGGTTTCTCACGCCTACTTCTCTCTTTAGGTGAGGTATCCTTCCCGCCCACGTCCCCGCTTGCCATCCCCATAGCCACCTCAGCATGTCCCCGATTTGTTTGAATATTGCATCAATGGTTTGGCCTTGTGATATTAGTTGTCATAGGACTCCTGTAATTTGAAAGGTATTCCAAAGTTTATAAGTATTTCACTTGAGAGTTGATGTTCATATTATTGTTAAGTTGGATATTAATTCACACAATAGTTCATCTGTTTCAAAGGAATGTTTGCTAGGTACATAGTCATACACTTAGACGGTCTTTCTATAAATACATGGTGTTGTTGTATTAGTACCATAACCTAGAAAATAGAGATACGCAAATTACTTTGATTGCATAAATAAATTACGTTGAGAGAAAAAAAAATGATGCACTCAATATAAACAAAATCTGTATGTTTGGGCCAGTGCTGCTCGTTGTCATCACGATTGTGGTGCTTCTATATTGTGGGACCAGATAGATGATGGCGTGCGGACACACTTTCATTGGGAGACCCTGATAAGTCATAAATGTATCCTTAATTTCTGATGTTCCATGTTGTTTTTATGCCATATGCTACATGTTTTCCTTACACTTTATGTCATTTTTATCGATTTCTCGGGACTAACCTATTGACAAGATGCCACAGAGCCATTTCATGCTTTCTGCTGTTTTTAGTTTCAGAAAAGTTGTTCTGGAAATATTCTCAGAATTGGAAAATCCGAAACCCAGAAGTCTTAGAATTCCCAAAGGTTCCACGGAGTCCCAAAGAAGCCCGGAGAGGGGCCACACCATAGGGAGGCGCGCCCCTGGCCGCGCCATGGGGTGGTGTTGGCCCCTCGAGCGCCCACCGCCATCGCCTTTTCTCCTATTTATTCCCCTGATGCGTGAACCCTAAAATTATACACTTATCCACGAAAAACACCTGAGGCCGCTGTCATCGTCAACACGAGATTGGGAGGGTCCTGGAGTTCTCCCCGGCACCCTGCCTGGAGGGGAAATCATCACCGGATGGTTCTACACCGCCATGCCCGCCTCTGGAGTGATGCGTGAGTAGTTCATCGTTGGACTATGGGTCCATAACAGTAGCTAGATGGTTGTTCTCTCCTCTTTATGCGTCATGTTTAGATCTCGTGATCTGCCCTACATAATCGAGATCATGTTTTTGTAATGCTACATGCTGTGTTTGCTGGGATCCGATGATTATTTATTTCTATGTCTCTTGATTATCAATCTATCATGTTGCCTTCATGTGTATGTTATTTATGATCTTGCATGCTCTCTGTTGTTAGTAGATGCTCTGGCCAATTAGATACTAGTGACTCCAAGAGGGAGTATTTATGCTTGATAGTGGGTTCATGCCTCCTTTGCATCTGTGCTCTAGTGACAGAAACGTGACAGATGGAGGATGTGATGTTGCCATTAGGGAGAAAGCAACGATGTTTACATTACACACTTTTCTTACTACGATTATCTGTTTCTTGCAACTTAATACCCAACGTTTGTTCGGATGATATTCGGAGGGTGGATTATTAGTCATAGATGCACTTGGATAACGGTCTATGTATCCTGTTGTAATGCCCGCATGAATCACATAGTAATCATCATGTCATGCATTTTTCATTATCTATCAATTGCCGAGCTGTAATTGGTTCACCACACATGTTAGATATCATTTATGGAGAGACACCTCTAGTGAACTGTGGACCCCGGTCCATTTTCTCATACTGATAATACAACCACTGCAATTCCTGTTTTCACACTCCTACTGCTGTTTTCATATTATTCTCATATTGTTTTCCACAACATACATTTAACCTTTTCGTTATCAGCAAAACCGGTGAGATTGACAACCTCACGGCTTCGTTGGGGCAAAGTGAATTGATTGTGTTGTGTAGGTTCCATGTTACTGCTGAACCGGTAGTGCGCCCTACCACATCAACTGCATCAACCTTCAGAAGTTGCTTGTCCTCCGACTGGTCGATTCAACCTTGGTTTCTTTTCTGAGGGAGAACTTGCTGTTCACAACGTTTCTCTTGGGGTTTACCAACGTCAGCCATCAACAAGTTTTCTGGCGCCGTTGCCGGGGAGGAAGAGATTTTCTGCAAGGGGAGTCTCTCACTTCCAATCTCTTTACTTTTTTTTTAGTTTTGCTTAGTTTATTTTATTTTGTCTTGTTTGCTTCTCTTTATCAAAAACACAAAAAATTAGTTCTTATTCTAGTTGTTATTTTTGTTACCTTGTTGTTATTCTTCAGCATGTTGCTCCCTAAGTTCACCCTAAAAGATCTACCAGTAGGTAGTGGTTCTTGAAGGGGAACGTAGCATAGAAAACAAAAAATTTCCTACGCGAGAGATACCCGAAAGGCCAAGATCTAATCTATGAGACGAAGTGCAACGGGCAACAAGAGGGTTAAGGAGAACACATACCCTCGAAGACTCAAAGTGGTACGAGATCAAATCTTGTTGTTGGCGTAGTCGTACTCACACCGATCCCGATAGCGAGAAGATGGCACCGCAATGCGGCGGTGCATCCGTGATCGGTCACACGTACGGTTGATGACGACCTCCGTTCCCTCGTTCCAGCGGGGCGCGGAAATAGAGGATCCCTCGGAACTCCAGCAGCACGACGACGTGGTGGTGGTGAAGAATCCCACGGTCAGGGCTTCGCCAAGCCGGAGACCATGAAATGGAGCAGCGGGTGGAGGGAAATGGAAGTGGCCAAGTGTGTGTATGAGGAGGAGCCCTCACCCTCCTTTTATAGGGAGAGGGAGGCAGCCCAAAGGTGGGGTGCGGCCAGCCATGGTGGTGCCCCCACCTCTTCCCTCTTCATGTGAGTGGAAGCTCCACTCACACCCACTCATGCTCCCATAATTTCCCACTTGGAAAATCCAAAGGTTTTCTTTTAATAAATAAATAAAACCTTTTTATTTCTTTATTTCAGCATTTGTTAATTCTATTAACAAACTTTTGCATATAGCACCTCGAATCATTTGTTAATTCTATTAACAACCATTCGACGAAAAACCCCTTGAACTATTTCAATTTTCCCCGAAACAATTTCGGTGCTGTCCAAAATATTCTTCGATATTCCGTATCCTCTCAAATGCGTCATCGAACCTTAAGTGTGTCACCCTACGGTTCGCGAATAAGATAGACATGATCGAGACTCCTCTCCGATCAATAATCAACAGCGGGATCTGGATATCCGTGATGACTCCTATATATTCAACGATGACTCTCGTGATCGTGTGAACCAACAACGCCGTGAACTATTCCCTTTGTCTCGCGATATTTTACTTGTCCGAGATTCGATCATTGGTATCAACCATACCTTGTTCAATCTCGTTACCGACAAGTACTCTTTTCTCGTTCCCGTGATATAACATCCTTGTGATCATATCACGTGCTTGCAAGCGGTTTCGATGTGATATCACCGAGAGGGCCCAGAGTATATCTCTCCGTCATTTGGATGGACAAATCCCACTCTTGATCCATGATCCTCAACTAATACTTTCCGAATACTTAACGACACCTTTATAGTCACCCTGTTACGGTGTGACGTTTGATGCCATCAAAGCACTCTTCCGGTATCAGTGATTGACATGATCTCAAGGTCTAAGGAATAAGTTACTTCGTATGTTTGATATAACAATGTAAACTAAATGACTTGATCGCATTGCTATATTCTCTTTGGGTATATGTTCATCATATCATTCTTCTAATGACATGACCCCGTTATTAATAACATCCAATGTTCATGATCAGGAAACCTTGATCATGTATTAATCAACGAGGTAGTTAAAAAAGAGGCTTTACTAGGAACCATTGTTTGTTTATTAAGCACACATGTATCAACGTTTCCGGTTAATACAATTCTAGCATGAGAAATAAACATTCATCATAAACAAGGAATAAGATAATAACCATTTTATTATTGCCTCTCGGGCATATTCCCTTCAGTCTCCCACTTGCACTAGAGTCAATAATCTAGTCTGTAAGCACTTAACACATATGGCGTACCAGTGTTATTACCATGCTTCGCATGTGGTAAACATTATCAAAAAGATCTGAACTGTTCAGGTCCTATTGTATTTTCATGTTCTTTGCGTCTACACGCATCACTCATTCTCTAATGAGATGGCTTTGTATATATATGGTCAATTGGTGAAAACTTAATTCCTCAGCTTAAACTGATGTCACTAACATTGTGAAAATGTAGCTTCATAGTGTTAGCATTCTTGGAAACTCACCAAGTTCCGGTGATACCTTAATTCCTCAGCTTAAACTGATGTTACTAACATTGTGAAAATGTAGCTTCATAGTTTCAGCATTCTTGGAAATTCACCAAGTTCAATAAAGAACTCCTTGACACAAAATACGCTTATAATCAGTTGTTAACACAACGATATACTTAAGCCTTTGTTGTAGTATTTGTCACAATATTTTAATTTTGAAACTCTTTCAAATTCAGCATGGAACTTTCTTCCATCCTATTGTGCTACCCTTCATCACATATTTTAATTGAGATAAAATTACTTGAATAAATGACAAGACTATTAGTGTAACATATTACAACTAATATTTTTTCATTACTATATAGGAAAACATATCCTTAGCATTTCTAAAATGACACAAGGATCTCTCCCACTGTTGTCTAATCATCATATGAATTATCCTACTATAACATTTTATAGCATAGGACTCATCTGGCTGTGTACATAGCATGGAAACATGACTTAGAAATCTCAATTTCAATGATGCTCATCATGTGTCAAAACACATGAATCTTGCTCAATTATTTTCCATGTGACAAGAACTCCTTCTTGTCATTTTCATATTGACTTACTTCAATATTTCATCTATGTAATTTGGCTTCAATCATATTAGGTGCGTCAATCCATCTTTTATAGATATCGATGCCCAATATCTTCTAAGCCTTTCATCAATATGAAATCAAAAATATTAACCGTGTTAATTTAAAATACATATTTTCCAATCAACCATATGTCATCTACATAAAGTATTGGAAATATGTCATAGCGCTCCCACTTAATTTCTTGTAACTCTACAAGCATCTTTATCATTCATGATGGAATCAAACTCATTTGATAACTTCATTAAGCTAAAGATTTCAACTTCTCTATGCTCACTTCAACCATTGAAGTGTGCATACCTTTCTAGCAACCTTTTTGAATTTTACAAAACTCTCAGACTGTGTCAAGTACACATCCTTGATAAAACTTCCTTGAGAGGAGAGTTGGTTTTGTTATTCAACTGCCATATCATAATATGTAACCTTTTGCTAGAACTATCCGCAAAGACTAAAGCATCACTACGGAAGATCGAAATCTTGTAGTAGTCAACTCTTTGAACTTCGTCGAAAACAACTTTTCGATAAGTATCCATGTCTTTGTCGCTATATAGACCCTTTTTGCTATCGGTAGGCATCATGCCTATCGAAAATACTACCAAGTCACATACTTGATATTCATACAAGGATACTATGGCGGATATAATGACTCATAGTCAATTTTACGAAGTCAGGGCCCATCATTTGCTTCCTTTATAAGGTCCAGGTCCTTTTTTTGTCAAAACAACACTTTACACTTAAACCACAAGTTGTTCTAAGTACAAAGTTTTTTGGACTTTACTGGTACAGTTCGCAAACTCATTTGAAGTATCTACAACATTTGTAGTGTCTTCTACTTAGTCAAAATAGTAAACCCTGGAACAACTTCCAGTGCTGCGCTACTCTTGACATGATAACGAAGATTCTCTAATCTCGTTGAGTTTGTACTGTGCTCCCACTCACTTGTTTCGCAAGAACTACTTTCTCGAGAAATCAACCCTTTCTGACAAACAACATTTGTCTTTTGGTTCGGTGATAGGAGAAATACCCAATGTTATATTTGGGATAACCTTATAAACATATATTTATCCTATTTTGGTTGTAAACATTTTACACATGCTATGCATACCAAAACTTAAGAAAAATGACAATTCGGGTCATAACCCAAACCATATCTTATATGTTTTCAATTTCAACGGATCATGATGGTGCTCTTTTCAGTGTAAAAGCGGTTGTCCTTAATGTATAAACTACAAATTTATAATGGCAATTTTATTAATCTTACCATGTCAAACAGGGTTTGATTTTGTCTTTTGAATACTCCAATCTAATGTGGGGTATTCGAGAAGTATAAGTTGTAGAACAATTCTGCAACTTCTCAGATGTTTTGCTTAACTTGTAACTCAAACTTTATCCTTTATGATCCAATCATAAATACTTGATTATCTTGTTACATTGATTTTAACTTCATATTAACAACCTTTTGAACCAATTCAAAATGTCAAACTCTGTTCCCTTTAAATAGATATACTCACATATCTACTTAAATCATCGACAGAATTTTATGAAGGAAAAATTAATCCACCATACATGACTACACATAATGGACTATATACATCAATATGTATAATCTCCACTAAATTAGTCGTCCATTCTACTTTGGCCTAAGAACGGAATTCAAGTCATCTTTTGGAAGAGGTCTCACAAGCGTCAATAAAATGACTCTCCATCAATATGGAGTTCCTTCATGTTTTCATTTCCGATATGAACTAAAATGGTGGTGTCACAATTTAAGTGAAACTCTTCAACGTCTTGCAACGTTTAGCATTTAGTCTTATAGATGTTTACTTTACCAACATGATTTATATTAATATATCCATCAATTATGGAATATGATCATAGTTTGAACAATCTTATTTGTTCTCACAAAAGACTAGAACAAAATAACAAATTATTAAGTTCTTCAAATAAATCTTGACTGGTTGGTTCGATACGACAATGAACACAATAACACTTTGTTTATGTTCTTGTCATAATCGATTCCACATCTATTACTAGTTCCTTTTAGGCCCTTGTATTTCTTGCATTGCGTTGCTTTGTATGACAACTCATACCAACCAATGTGGTATCAAAATACCAAAAAAATACTTTGTTAACTAGTAATACATCTATAACTTGTATATCAAGTATATACTCCTGAGCTGGACTTTTCCAGTTATCTTCTTTTCTGCCATATATCTATTTGTAATTCTATTTTCAATATTCCCTTTCCTTTACGGAAGAATCATTCAACATCAAACAATGCTAGCCGTACTAGCTCATTTTCTTTGGCGTGTTAGTCATATACTATCACCCATTGAGTCATACTTTGAGTTTGATTGTTCTACTAATATCACCATATTAACAGCATTCTTCTAGATTCCACTCTTAGCAATTTCCAAGTAAGGTAAACTACTTTACCCATACTTCTAATCCATCCCATCATAACAATTTTATGATTAAGCTACTATAGCTCGAAGGAAGGAATTTAGAGGATAATTTTTAGCATCCAATTTCTTGGAATATTCAAACGCCTAGCGTCTTCAATCATTGCATATATTCAGATAATATAAGCAAACATTGTCACACTAAATTATACTCAGCCATGTTGCCACAAATAAGTTTCTAGATATCAATATATCTTTCACTTGATTGTTTCTGAAAACAATTCTTTTCGGTTCCTAAATCACTTTGATCAACAAAACATTCTTTTGAAGATAAAGTAATACGGAAGCAACCATGACTTTGGATTCTAAGTAGGAATTGGTTGCTCTCTAGATCAATCAATCATTAATCACATGGAGGTAGGTAGGAAATACCGAAAATCTACAATAGGATTCAATTTTAAATTTCACTAATACGGTACCAATCTTAAATGGTATTTACCAGATCATAACAGTTATATCTCAATTAACAATCTATGTGTAAGGTAATTATAGATGCCAATGAATACTACAATTTGTGCAAATTCACTTTGATTAGTTATTCATGATAAATAAGTTCAAGTTAATTCAAAATTAAACCATGAACTCCCACTCAAAAACAACATCCCTCTTAGTCGTGTTTAGTGATTACACGAACCAAATTCACTACACCAAAACCGATCATCACGTGAGATGATGTAGTTTCAAAGGCGAACATCGACATGTTCATCATATCATCCATATGACTCATGCTTTACCTTTCGGTTACGTGTTCCGAGGCCATGTCTGTACATGCTAGGCTCGCCAAGTAGAACCGTAGTATTGCGTGTGTTTCAAGGCCATGTCTGTACATGCTAGGCTTGAAAACACCCGTTGTATGCGAACGTTGAGTCTGTCACACCCGATCATCACGTGGTGTCTCGAAACGACGAACTTTCTTAACGGTGCATACTTAAGGAAGAACACATTATTATCTTGATATTAAGTGAGAGGGATCATCTTATAATGCTACCAACGTTATCTAAGCAAAACAAGATGCATAAAAAGGATTAACATCATAGACATCACATGAAAGGATAACGTGATATGATATGATCCTTCTTGCACTTGATCTCCATCATGTGCATTATGGTATGATCTCAATCATTCCACCGGCGTGGTACCAAGTACCACGGTACCCCAAACTTGTTTGTCCATCAATAAGAAGACAACCATATGGATACCTTACGGTATATCAATAATTTACAAAATAGATCATCTCATAATCAAATTTGTAATATTGACCATATCACATCACATGCCCAGCAAAAACTAGTTAGACGCTTCTAATTTGTTTTTGCATATTTTACGTGGCTTAGGGCTTTCGAGGATAGAACCGTTCATACCTACGAACATCAACCACAACGTTGATAAACACATTTTTAACAACCCTTCATAGATTAGATCTTAACTATAGTAGGAGAAACAAACACCCGCAAGCCACTTATGCAATACAAGTTGCATGTCAGTTGTGGAACAAGTCTCATGTACGTGGACATGTAAGGTTAGTCCGGGCCGCTTCATCCCACTATGCCACTAAGATCATAAAATAATCAAGGAGGTAATAACATGATCATCAACGCCCACATACACCTATGTGTTCTACCCGTACAAAACATCTACGCATAGATCCGGCTCTGATACCACTGAAGGGGAACGTAGCATAGAAAACAAAAAATTTCCTACGCGAGAGATACCCGAAAGGCCAAGATCTAATCTATGAGACGAAGTGCAACGGGCAACAAGAGGGTTAAGGAGAACACATACCCTCGAAGACTCAAAGTGGTACGAGCTCAAATCTCGTTGTTGGCGTAGTCGTACTCACACCGATCCCGATAGCGAGAAGATGGCACCGCAATCCGGCGGTGCATCCGTGATCGGTCACACGTACGGTTGATGACGACCTCCGTTCCCTCGTTCCAGCGGGGCGCGGAAATAGAGGATCCCTCGGAACTCCAGCAACACGACGACGTGGTGGTGGTGAAGAATCCCACGGTCAGGGCTTCGCCAAGCCGGAGACCATGAAATGGAGCAGCGGGTGGAGGGAAATGGAAGTGGCCAAGTGTGTGTATGAGGAGGAGCCCTCACCCTCCTTTTATAGGGAGAGGGAGGCAGCCCAAAGGTGGGGTGCGGCCAGCCATGGTGGTGCCCCCACCTCTTCCCTCTTCATGTGAGTGGAAGCTCCACTCACACCCACTCATGCTCCCATAATTTCCCACTTGGAAAATCCAAAGGTTTTCTTTTAATAAATAAATAAAACCTTTTATTTCTTTATTTCAGCATTTGTTAATTCTATTAACAAACTTTTGCATATAGCACCTCGAATCATTTGTTAATTCTATTAACAACCATTCGACGAAAAACCCCTTGAACTATTTCAATTTTCCCCGAAACAATTTCGGTGCTGTCCAAAATATTCTTCGATATTCCGTATCCTCTCAAATGCGTCATCGAACCTTAAGTGTGTCACCCTACGGTTCGCGAATAAGATAGACATGATCGAGACTCCTCTCCGATCAATAATCAACAGCGGGATCTGGATATCCGTGATGACTCCTATATATTCAACGATGACTCTCGTGATCGTGTGAACCAACAACGCCGTGAACTATTCCCTTTGTCTCGCGATATTTTACTTGTCCGAGATTCGATCATTGGTATCAACCATACCTTGTTCAATCTCGTTACCGACAAGTACTCTTTTCTCGTTCCCGTGATATAACATCCTTGTGATCATATCACGTGCTTGCAAGCGGTTTCGATGTGATATCACCGAGAGGGCCCAGAGTATATCTCTCCGTCATTTGGATGGACAAATCCCACTCTTGATCCATGATCCTCAACTAATACTTTCCGAATACTTAACGACACCTTTATAGTCACCCTGTTACGGTGTGACGTTTGATGCCATCAAAGCACTCTTCCGGTATCAGTGATTGACATGATCTCAAGGTCTAAGGAATAAGTTACTTCGTATGTTTGATATAACAATGTAAACTAAATGACTTGATCGCATTGCTATATTCTCTTTGGGTATATGTTCATCATATCATTCTTCTAATGACATGACCCCGTTATTAATAACATCCAATGTTCATGATCAGGAAACCTTGATCATGTATTAATCAACGAGGTAGTTAAAAAAGAGGCTTTACTAGGAGCCATTGTTTGTTTATTAAGCACACATGTATCAACGTTTCCGGTTAATACAATTCTAGCATGAGAAATAAACATTCATCATAAACAAGGAATAAGATAATAACCATTTTATTATTGCCTCTCGGGCATATTCCCTTCAGTTCTATACCTGGAAAGGATACCATTAAGGAATTCTTTAATCATGTTAGTAAGCATGAAAATTTTGAGGATAAATCCATAGTAGAACTTGCTCCAAATTATGAAACTCCTGCAACTTCCTTAATTCACATGTTAGAAGCTAGGTTTGTTAAGCTTCACTCCATACTACAGCAAATGTTCCTCAACCTGATTAATATTGAAGACATGGAAAAAAATCTTAGAAACCATGCTTAAAGAATTTGGAGATGTTGCTATAGAAGCTAGAAAAGTTTTTGATCGTTTCATTATGCTAGGCTCATGTGTAGATGTTGTTGGTGCTCTCGAAAGAGATGAACCTAAAAATGAAAAGGAGATGAAAATACCAATCCCCTTTAAATTGGTAGCACTGCATGAAGACCAAGAAAAGAATTTTGATTGGATTGATCCTGAAAATTTATTTGATGAGAGTAGTAAACCTAAAAGTTCTAAGAGAGGAACATATGAAACCCATCTAGATAAAATGCAATGCATCATTGAGGAATTGCCTTATCTTGATTTGAATGCCTCTCCGTTTGAAAACACTTGATTTCATTTTTCTGGGCCCAGCTAAAAGGCGTTAAAGAAAATCACTTCTTGGAAGATAACCCATGGTTTTTTTGGCTTTGTTTTTCTATATTTCCTTTGAGTCAAGGGGTTGTATACTTCGGTAGAAACTCCTTTGTATCTTTATTTTCATGTATTAGTTGTGCCAAGTAAAGTTTCTAGCGAAAGTTGGAGTTGGTTTTGGATTTCTCCGTAGGAAATAGATTTCTGTTGTCCACCTAAAAAATCGTATAAATTACAGAAAGATCAAAATGATCTGAAATTTTTTGTGCTTATTCCTCAGCTAGTTTCAAAACCTTTCCGTTCTTTATGTTTTTCGATCCGAGCAACTTAAGTGCCCCGAAAATATTCGTCTTTACAGACTGTTCTGGTTTTGGCAGATTGCCATTTTTCTTGCATTTGCTCTTTTACTACGTCGAGTGGATTTCTTTGCTTCACGAAACATTAGTGGCTATAGATAATGTTTAAAATTATGAATAACACTTGTGCCCATGCAGAACGTATGGATTTTTTTTTATTGTTGCACTAACCCTCTAATGCGAATTACTTTGAGTGTGGTGTGAAGAAAATTTTCAAGGGTCAAGAGAAGAGGGTGATATAATGTGATCAAGAAGAGTGCAAGGTCAAAGCTTGGGGATGCCCCCGTGGTTCATCCCAGCAAATTCTAAGAATACTCAAGCGTCTAATCTTGGGGATGCCCAAGGCATCCCCTTCTTCATCAACAATTTATCAGGTCACTTCTAGTGAAACTATATTTTTATTCGGTCACATCATATGAAATTTACTTGGAGCGTCAGTTTGTTTTTCCTTTGTTTTCTTTTGTTTTTCTTGCTGCAATAATATTTCTGGAACCTAGCGTTCTTTGTTTGGGAGAGAGACATGATACGTCATAAACGTATGCTTAATTTCTGATGTTCCATGTTGTTTTCGTGTTGTTTCCCACATGTTTTCCTTACACTTTATGTCATTTTTATCGATTTCTCGGGACTAACCTATTGATAAGATGCCATAGAGCTAGTTCATGTTTTCTGCTATTTTTAGTTTCAGAAAAGTTGTTCTGGAAATATTCTCGGAATTGGACGATTCGAAAGCCAGAAGTCTTAGAAGTCCCAGAAGCATCCAAAAGTCCCGAAGAGCACCGGAGGGGGGGAGGGCTACAGAGTGGCCACACCATAGGGTGGCGCCACCACCTCCTGGCCGCGCCACCAGGTGGTGTGGGCCCCCGGGCCACCTTCTGGCATCGCCCTTTCTCTGTTTTCAACCCGTTTTCCTTCGTTTTCGTTTGTGTGCTTTGCACCTGGGTGTTGTCTATTTCCTTAGCAACCCCGTTGTATCTTTCCTTTTGTGTTTTTGTTGAGACAAGTAAAGCCTCTAGTGGAAAGTTGAAGCTATGTTTCAGATTTCTGCTGTCCACCGAAAAACATCATATAAAATCCTGAAAGATCAGAATGATCTGAATTCTTTTGTACTTATTCCTCAGCTAATTCCGCAACTTTTCTTAGTTGACCACTTTTTGATTTGAGCAACAGAAGATTTTCGAAAAATCATCTTTACCTGCTGTCCTGTTTTGACAGATTTTGCCAATAATTGCATTTGCATCTTAATCTCTTTCTTTTTATGTTCTTTGGAGAAAAAGAGTTTTAAATGAAGCTGTGACAGTAGCTAATGTTTGTATGAGTGTTAGGCTTGTGTTGAAACTGAACCATGTGAATTTATTATTTCGATTGCACTAACGTTGCTAATGAAGATTGTGAGAAGTTTGGTGTGAAGGAAGTTTTCAAGGGTGAAGAGAAGAGAATGATATGATGTGATCAAGAAGAGTGAAAAGCCTAAGCTTGGGGATGCTCCGGTGGTACATCCCAGAAAATTCCAAGAAGAATCAAGCGTCTAATCTAGGGGATGCCCAAGGCATCCCCTTCTTCATCGACAAATTATCAGGTCACTTGTAGTGAAACTATATTTTTATTCGGTCACATCTTATGTGCTTTACTTGGAGCGTCTTTTATTTTTTTTGCTTTCAGTTTGTTTAGTTTTCCTTGTTGTAATAAATGGTTGGTTCTTATCATACTTGTGTGGGAGAGAGACACGCTCCATTTTCATTGCTTAGAACACTCTAGTTTTCATTCTTATTGTTCTGTGAGTGTTCACTTTTTGCTAGTACTGTGTTTCGCCTTTGTTTTCATGCATCTCTTATCAGAGCTGTTAGTTTTAGTAGTGTTATGTGAGTACTCTCATGTTTTCTTGCTGTACCATGTAGAGTATTCTTGTTAAAACATATCTTGTATGGTGCTTGTTGGGAAAAGAAACTGCTGCTTGAAGTAGAATTTTTAATGGTGCAAGTAGAAGCTTGTATAGACTGTGGCTAGAACCTTTTCATATCATGCTGGATGTTATTTTAGTTCTAAAGCCATGTGATGTTGAGTAGCATGAATAGCCTCAAATAGCTGAGAGTGTTTAATATGTCATTGAAAGATTCATGAGTTGTTCTTGTCATAAGGAAGCATAAATTTATGGTATTCTCTTTCGAATGTTTTATTTGGTTGACTTGGCGCATGCTCACACCATGTTTATGACTATGAACCAGTCACGAATAGCCTCCATGACCACTTAGTTTTTGAACTATGATACCGCTTATGCTTTAAATAATGATGTTTATGTCGCTATGCATGATTATGGCTCTTATGCTCTCTCGATTTGTCGCTCTTGAGTCTTTTGCTAGCCTCCACCTGTACTGAGTATGAGCTCTACTCGTGCATACAACTACCTTAAACCAAAGTTTTTCCCATTGTGTCCACCATACCTACCTACATGTGGTATTTAACTGCCACTCCAAGTAAATTGCTCATGTGTTACCTTTAAAACTTTCAAAATTACTCCTGCTTTATGTTCCTGTTTTTGCTCATGAGGACGTCAATAGTGAATCTTTATCTCACTTGTTGATTGGATTTCACACCCTGGACTAGTGGCTTCATCCGCTTATTCAAATGATAGAAGAGTTGGCAGCGGGATGCCCAACCCCAAATTAATACACACAAAATCTCTTCACTATTTTGCCCCTCATTTATCAGTCAAAGCGTAATTGTGTAAACAAAAGAGAAAGAGGGATGACCTTCTACCCAGATGCGTCCTTCACACGGGAGCCGCTCTTGTGAATCCTGTTGGCTTGTGACGTACTGTATTTTCTGTTTACCATTCGTTGACATTAGCATACATCTCCCAAAATATAGACACTCCTCCACGATATGTGATTGTTGGTACGCACCCGAGGATTCGGTTAGCCATGGTTTGTGAAAGATGGATGGGAGGAGTGTCAAACTTTTAATACCTCTGTTTAATAAAATAAAAAGCTCTAGCACATGAGTGATCCCTGCTTCCCTCCGTGAAGGGCCTTTCTTTTACTTTTATGTTGAGTCTCCATCTTCTAACTTTATGCACAGTTGAGAGAGCATTTTTGCCATTCTTAGTTCTATGTGCACTATCCCATAAACATCAATAATTACTTCATGATGTGATATTATTTGTTCTTAAATTAGTTTCTCTAGTCTTCCTCATGAACTTTGAAGGTGTCCTGGCATTTATGTTTTGCCCCACTCTTAAGGACTAGCGAAATATCACTTTGCCATGTTTTCTCTATACCTGAAACAAACGTTTATCTTTCTTTGCATTATTATTCGTGATCCTTTATTTGAGATACTCTTCATGATGAAAAGTGATTGCTTTTCTTTATTATTAAAGTTCTATTTACCATGTTTGTGTTTGAAGTTCTATGATCTCAGCTTGCATATGCCTTTACATTTTTATGATCAAGTTTATGTTAGTAGGATGTCACCTCAGAAATTATTGTTTTATTGTTTACCAACTCGAGGACGAGTAGGAACTCATCTTGGGGATGCTTGATACGTCATAAACGTATCCTTAATTTCTGATGTTCCATGTTTTTCATGTTGTTTCCCACATGTTTTCCTTACACTTTATGTCATATTTATCGATTTCCCGGGACTAACCTATTGACAAGATGCCATAGAGCCAGTTCCTGTTTTCTGCTATTTTTAGTTTCAGAAAAGTTGTTCAGGAAATATGCTTGGAATTGGACGATTCAAAAGTCAGAAGGCTTAGAAGTCCCGGAAGCATCCGGAAGTCCCGAAGAGCCCCGGAGGGGGGCTACAGAGTGGCCACACCATAGGGTGGCGCCACCACCCCTTGGCCGCGCCACCAGGTGGTGTGGGCCCCCTGGCCACCTCCTGGCATCGCCCTTTTGCCTATATATATATACCCCCGATGCATAAACCCTAGAACAATCGACCTTTTCCACAAAATACATCCGTAGCTCCGCCGCCACTGCCGACAAGTTTCGGGGGACAGATCTCTGTTCTGGCACCCTTCTGGGATGGGGAAGTGCCTCCGGAAGCCATCTCCATCGACTCCACCGCCATCTCCATCGCCGTTGCTGTCTCCTATGATGAGGAGGGAGTAGTTCTCCCCCGAGGCTGAGGGCTCTACCGGTAGCTATGTGGTTCATCTCTCTCTCCCATGGTGTGATCTATATGTGATCGTGAGCTTTGTAATCTAGTTGAATAAGTAGATGTTACTCTTGATCTTGTGCTACTCAAGTGTTTTATTAATATGAACTTTGGGGTCACCTTGTCCCGCAGTGTGAAGGTGACAGTGTGCACTACGTGTGTGTCTCCTCTATGAATTGTGGTGTTTGTCTAGTACCTTCTAGGGCGCTCATAGTGACAGCGTGGGGTTAACTAGACATGGGAATGCTTACTTTAAGGAATGCTTTTTGCGGCCCTACGCAATGATTAGTGTTCGTTATCCAACCGGAGAGGGTTAAGAGTAGCATAGTAAAGAGAAGATATTTAGTTATTCAATTATGTGATCATTGTTGAGAGTGTCCACTAGTGAAAGTAGGATCCCTAGGCCTTGTTTCCAAGCATTGAAACACCGTTTTCCGCCTGTTCTACTACATGTTTGCTTGCTGCCATATTTATTTCAGATTTCTATTATTACTTATAACCACCCATATTACTCGCATTTCACTATCTCTTCGCCGAACTAGTGCACGTATATACCTGACAAGTAGATTGGGTGTGTTGGGGACACAAGAGACTTCTTGTATCTTAATTGCAGGGTTTCTTGAGAGATATATCTTTGACCTCTACCTCCGTGAGTTCGATAAACCTTGGGTGATCCACTTAAGGGAAACTTGCTTCTGTTCTACAAACCTCTGCACTTGGAGGCCCAACACTTTCTACAATAATAGAAGCGTGCGTAGACATCAAGACACAATAAGCTTTTTAATATGAATACTCGTTATGCTCGTATTCTTAGTTTTTCTTCTAGTTGCTGCAAAATTCCTTTTTAGCTCCTATTTTTCTTGCATCTTTTATTCAGAGCTGTTAGTTTTCGCAGAGTTTTGTTAGTAATCTCTTGTTTCATTGTTGTATATCTTGCAGAGTTTTTGTTTAGTATGAAATTCTTGGTGTTGGAAAGCAGTAGTACAGTTTTCGTGCTTGTATACACTGTGGCTAGAATTTTTCATGTCATGCTAGATGTTATTTTAATTCTATAGCCTACTAGTTATTTTTTAGCATGACTTGTCTCAAATAGCTGAGAGTGCTTAATGTGCCTTTAAAAGAATCATGAGTTGTTGTTGACAAATTGAAGCATAAATTTGTGGTGTTCTCCTTTGAATGTTTTATTTGGTTGACTTGGCTCATGCTTACACCATGTTTATGAATACAAAATAGTCAATTATAGCCTCTATGATCATTTCGTTTTTGAACTTGTAGTACAACTTATGCTTTTATTAATGATGTTTTTGTTGCTATGCATGATTGTGGCCATTATTGCTCTCTTGATTTGTCGCTCACAGTCTTTTGCTAGCCTCCACCTGTACTGAGTATGAGCTCTACTCGTGCATCCAACTCCCAAAAACCAAAGTTTGCCAAATGTGTCCACCATACTTACCTACATGTGGTATTTAACTGCCACTCCAAAGTAAATTGCTCATGTGTTACCATTAAAACCTTCAAAATTACTCCTGTTTTGTGCTCCTGTTTGAGCTCATGAGGACGTAAATAGAGAATCTTTATCACACTTCTTGATTGGACTTTCACACCCGGTACTAGTGGCTTCATCCTCTTATCCAATTTATAGAAGAGGTTGCAGCAGGGTGCCCTGCCCCAAATTTAACACAACAAATTCTCTTCACTATTTTTGCCACTGATTTATCAGTGAAAGCATAATTGTGTAAACAAAAGAGAAAGAGGGATGACCTTCTACCCAGATGCGTCCTTCTGTGGGATCTGCTCGTGTGAAGTCTAGTTGGCTTGTGACGTACTATATTTTCTGTTTACCATTCGTTGACATAAGCATACACCTCTCTAAAAAATGTTTTTAATACCTCTGTTTAATAAAAGAAAAAGCTCTAGCACATGAGTGATCCCTACTTCCCTCTGCGAAGGGCCTTTCTTTTACTTTTATGTTGAGTCTCCATCTTCTAACTTTATGCACGGTTGAGAGAGCATAGTTGCCATTCTGAGTTTTATGTGCATTTATCCCAGAAACATTATGAATTGATTCATGATGTGTTATTATTTGTTCTCAAATTATTTGTTATATTCTTCTTAAAATTTAAAGGTGTCCTGGCATTTATGTTTTTCCCCAGTCTTAAGGACAAGCAAAATATCATGCTATGTTTTCTCTATGCTTGCAACAAACGTATAACTTTTGAGTGCATTATTATTCATGATCTTTTATTTGCGTTACTTTTCATGATGCAAGGTGATTGCTATGTTTCATTGTTAGAATTATATCTATCATGCTTATGTTTAAAGTACTATGATCTCAGCTATTCTTATGCTTTTACAATTTATATGATCAAGTTTTTGTTGGTAGCATGTCACCTCAAAAATTATGTGTTCTATCGTTTACCTACTCGAGGACGAGTATGAACTAAGCTTGGGGATGTTGATACGTCATAAATGTATCCTTAATTTCTGATGTTCCATGTTTTTTTCATGCCATATGCTACATGTTTTCCTTACACTTTATGTTATTTTTATCGATTTCCGGGGACTAACGTATTGACAAGATGCCACAAAGCCAGTTCATGTTTTGTGCTGTTTTTAGTTTCTGAAAAGTTGTCCTGGAAATATACTCGGAATTGGAAAATTCGAAGCCCAGAAGTCTTAGAATTCCCTAAGGTTCCAAGGAGCCACAAAGAGGCCCGGAGGGGGGCCACACCATAGGGCGGCGCGCCCCCTTGGCCGCGCCATGGGTTGGTGTGGGCCCCTCGGGCGCCCATCGCCATCTCTCTTTCGCCTATTTATTCCCCTCGATGCGTGAAACCTAAAAATATTCCACTTTTCCACGAAAAACACCCGAGGCCGCTGTCATCATCAACCCGAGATCGGGAGGGTTCTGGAGTTCTCGCCGGCACCCTGCCGGGAGGGGAAATCATCACCGGAGGGCTCTAGACCACCATGCCCGCCTTCGGAGTGATGCATGAGTAGTTCATCCTTGGACTACGGGTCCATAGCAGTAGCTAGATGGTTGTTCTCTCCTCTTTATGACTAATATTTAGATCTCGTGAGCCACCCTACATGATCAGAATCATCTTATTGTAATGCTACATGTTGTGTTTTCTGGGATCCAATGATTATTGAATGCTATGTCTCTTGATTATCAATCTATCATGTTGTCCGTTGTTAGTAGATGATTATTGAATGCTATGTCTCTTGTATGTTATTTATGATCTTGCATGCTCTCCGTTGTTAGTAGATGCTCTGGCCAAGTAGATACTAGTGACTCCAAGAGGGAGTATTTATTGTCGATAGTGGGTTCATGCCTTCTTTGCATCTGTGCTCGAGTGACGGAAACGTGACAGATGGAGGATGTGTTGTTTCCATTAGGGAGAAAACAACGATGTTTATATTGTTTATATTGTTTACATTGTTTACATTACACTTTGCTGACTGCGATTATCTGTTGCTTGCAACTTAATACCCAACGTTTGTTCAGATGATATTAGGAGGGTGGATTATTAGTCATAGATGCATTTGGATAACGGTCTATGTATCTTGTTGTAATGCCCGCATGAATCACATAGTAATCATCATGTCATGCATGTTTCATTATCTATAAATTTCCCACCTGTAATTTGTTCACCACACTTTGTAACATCCCAAGTATGAAAACATCCATTAGAATGTTTGCTCTCTGTTATTTTATGTTTTGCATCATGGCATCTTAAGTTTTGCATTTGTTTTCCAATTGTTTTCCTCTGTTTTCCTTTGTTTTCACTTGTTTTCTATTTGAATTTCAAACCAAATTTCAAATATTTGTTTCATATTTATGCTGTTACAATTTTCAAATGAATATTCAAATCAAAGCAATTATTTGTTTCCATTAAAGTTGTAATTTCAAACTATTGTTTTGTTTCTATCAATAATTCATTTAATACCAAAACATTATTCAAATTCAATTAAATTTCCAAACAGCAACCATTTTGAAATTTATGAAAATTACAAAACACTTCCATCATCTGTTTCAAATAAACTTGAGGGTTCAAACTATTTAAGTGGTTCTTTTTAATTATTCATTTAATATCAATTTCCACCCAAATTCAGTTGAATTTTAAAACAACAACAAGATTCAAATTTTGAGAAACAAACAATGTCACAATTGTGCTTTTTTAACTAATAACCTATAAAAATTATCCACAAAATTTGCCTATCCTAAAAACCCATCCTTTTCTTTCCTTATTCAAATCTGCAAAAAAAAAAGAGAGAAAAAAAGTAAAAAAATAAAACAGGGAGAGGGAGAGGGGGCAGGCCAGCCTTTTGGGCCAGCCCACCTGTCCCTACCGGCCTGCTACCCCTCCCTTCTCCTACCTCGTACGGCAGCAGATCCACGGTGTCCACGTCGACAGCAGCAGCAGCAGACGGCCACAGCTCCTCGACCCCCTCCTCTTAAGCTTGCCCTAGAGCTTCCCCCTAGCCCTAGCTACTCCACCTCCCTCTCCCTCGAGCGCCGCCGAATTCTTCTCTCTCCCCGCTCGCTGGTCCTCTCTGAACCCCACCGAACCACCACCTCTTCCCCTCCGGCGATCGACGACATGCTGGCCTTCCTCCTCGCTGGCCAGCCGCGGGAATCGAACCCCCTCGCCAACCTCTTCCTCCTCGACATCTCAACAGGGGCTGGGAGCCCCTGTATCACCGCCGCCATCCAGCTCTCGCCGCCGGCCACCTCCTCACCGAGCCCGAGCGCCACCGTCTCCTTCTGCCACCCCACGGTGAGCACACGACACCCTCCTCCTTTTCCCTCTCTGTTTCATCGCGACGAGCACCCACAGCACACGCACACGAGCGGACCACGGCCACCGCGAGTCACAGTTGCCGCCGGCTGCCGCCATCCTCCGTCGAGGTTCAGTAAACCGAACCTGCAAAAATTCAGTTAGCGCAGCTAACTGAAGATCTTACCCCCCCCGTGCACCTTACTTGTCAACGAAGCAGCACACACCGAAGTGGCAACAGCTCGCTGTGCTCGCCCACGAGGGCGTGGGATCGAATCCCACCCCCGCGGGATTAAACCCCCTTTTCCATTTTATTTTTCCAGGCACAGCACAAATCCCTTTTCACAAACCAGTCCTTGTTAGTATTCTTCTAGGTCCCTGCAATTAATTTCTAAGTCCCTGGCTACTAAATAAATGGCAGATTACACCCTAATCTTGGGAATTGCATAAATAATTCATTTCAACTCCAAATTCAACATTTTAAATATGTTTTCCACTCCAAATTAAATTCTCTACCCAAATATAAATTTTTTTTTACTGTTTTGAATATTTTAAATTGGTGAAATATTTGAATCCTTGTTTAATTCATTTAATTTTGCAAAATTCATAACTTGGGCATAAAAATTCCAAATTCAACAAACTAAATATGTTTTCCATTCCATTTTTCATGTACTTTGCAAATATCAACTTTGTGTTCTGTTTTAAATAAATTAAATTGCTGAAAACAACTGTTTCTTAATTAATGCATTTAAAATTGTCAAATTAATAACTTGCTCATTTTATATCCATTTTCAACAAATAAAATATGTTTTCCATGCTAAATTAAACCACCTTTCCAAATATAAACTCTGTTTCATGTTTTGAATAATTAAATTTGGTTAAATAATTTAAACCTTGTTTAAATCATTTAAAATTGCTAAATTCATAACTTGGTCAAATAAAATTCTTTTTGAACATATAAAATATGTTTTCAAACCAGAAAAGTATAAACTTTTCAAATATGAATTTGGTTTAATGTTTTGAACAAATAAAAATTCAAATAAATTCATACTTGAATTAAATTCATTTAAATCTTGTTTAAACTTGTTTAATTCATAATTAATTCATTCTAATTCCTTTTTCAATAATTGAAACATGTATTCCACCTAAAATTTGGTGTACTTTCCAAATATGAACTTTGTTATCTATGTTGAACAATTAAAATTGGTGAAAACAACAAATGCTTGTATAACTCCTTTAAGAAACCAAAATTCCAACACTTAATAAATAAAATTCCAAACTTGGTAAACTTCATTTCAAATTGTTTCTATTGTTGTTTTCTTTTGTTTTCCTCATCCATGCATCATGCTAATTCACTTTCACATGTTGGTTAATTGTAGATCAATTAATTCAACCTTAATTCATGGGCTTTCCATATGCAATCCAAATTGCATATGGGTCCATTTAAACATGTTATCTTGTCAACTAGTTTATTTTGATGCATCAATTAAATTGGCATGCATCATCCCCTGATTGTGCATTATGCCATGTTATTGATTGTTTGTCTCTCTGCGTTGTTTGTTTGCTTCTTCTCGAATAGACGACGACGTTGAGACAGACGAGACTTACGACACCCCTTCTAAGGATCTAGCTCAGTACCAGGCTGCTGAGTTTGCAGGCAAGTATTCACTCACATGAACCATTGTGTTCCTTTCCACATTGGATACCGATACTTTCCGTTGTCTATTCTGCTAGCCTTATGAATCGTTGCTTGTGTTCCGATCCTATCACATGTTATCCTTTAACCCTGATATAGCCTCACCTCCACACCTATAACCCCGTTGCTTGTTGCCCGTGTCTTACTAGCATGCTTAGGGTTGTTTCTGCTCGAGTCTGTTGCCCGTTATTTTCAGTTACCATATTTTATTATGTCCTGGGGCTCGATGTTTAAACAATCAACCTGTTAATGTTATGGTTAATAATAATTTGATGATAAGGCACCGGCAGGAGGCCCGGCGTGGTTTTGAGGCCTGCTAGTGTCGACCTTAATTAGGAAAAGGGTCTTGTCTACTGATCCATGATGAGCGCACTAACCGCATGTGGGAAGCGTGTATGGGCGCCCCCCTCAATTTGATTCGATTCGCATCTCGTCCAAATCGCCTCATTTAGTTCGGGTTTTCCATTTGCCGCATGCATATGCAGGTGCGAACCCGTGGCCAGGGTGGATTTTTTGTAGTCAGCATTTAGGGAGACACGTTCTTAGAGTGCTATGAGGGTCCCCTTTTCTTCGTGGGGCTTGATTAGTCGTGCGCTCAATTGCACGGGGTTCTTTGGGCTTGATGCGAGGAAGAATTGAGTTGTGTTGAGTGCCCCGCTTGGTGGAAGGGCCATTCCATCTGGCGGGTTATTCTTACGTGTACGGCCAAATTGGTGCACCCCTGCAGGGTAAATCTTCTCGAGAAGCCGTGTTTTCCGCGGTTATGGTTGACTTGGTGAAAGTACTGGCTAACAAGTACTCAGACAACTTACACCTAATGATAAACAATCTGACTAGTAACAAGCTTATTGACACAATAACTTGAACCATCATTAATCCAACTGTGTGAGTTATCCTCGGATTGCTTCTTTGGATAAGGGGCGAGATCCAGGATGGGTTTGTTTGGAGTTAGTTAGTAGTTGGTTATGATACGCTATCTTACCCCTTTCTGTTAGCCGGAAGTTGTAGCATGTTTCTGTAGTTGGTTAGAGCAGCCCGCTGCCGCATCTTTTGTATCATCCTTTCTTCCGTTGAACCCAAAGCATCTATGCTTGGTGTTGACGGGTACACTTTGGTATCTTGTGAGTCTTGCTTGCCAGTACGTTTATGTACTGACCCCTTTGGGGCTGTGGTTTCCGCAGACTATGTTTCCGAGGATCCCCGTGATGGCTACTACGTGGAGTATGACGAGGCTGCTGACGAGTAGATAGCGGACCCGGGCAGGATCCGAGACTTCGTGGATGGGCTCCGTCTTTTCGTTTCCGGCCTCTTAGGCCTATTTGGATCTTGTCTGTACTCAGACACTTTGGATGCTTGAGCTGTGATGTAATGATGAATTGTTGGGACAGGTGTCCTCTGGATGATTGTATTTGCTATCTCTGCTCTAGTGAGAGCTATTTGCAACTTATTTCTATTTATTTGTGTCTTAGAGATATGTTGTGATATCAATTGTTCAAATGCCGTTGACGTACCATGTGTGTATGTTATGAAGTACGTCAATGGAAGTATCTGGATTTCTACGGGATGGTTTGCGCAGACGATGAATAGTAGAGAATGGTTGTCACACGTTTACGTGTTGGCCTACTCATATTGAGATGCGGGTGCCGGTATGCCCCGTAAGCCATTTATCTACTGTTTAGCGGACTGTGAGTATCCTCTAGAAGTCCGGGTGCGACAAATGGTATCAGAGCCTGTCTGCCTGTAGGATCCCTTTTATTGGTCGCAGTTGAGTCTAGAAACTATTTTGTAGCTATATAGGAAAAATGAAACGTGAGAGTAGGAATTCTGTTCTTTTTCTTCTTTCCCCACCCACCCTCCCTTTTCTGGTAAGGAAGTGCAACGTTGTTTTCTCTTCTCATCTAAACTTTCAAGTTAGGTTTTCACGTATCCTGGTTTCTCTAGGATGGTTATATCTACTAGACCATAGGAATGGAGGTGGTTGTGACATGATTTATCATGTTGCCTACTCACGATTGAGAACGGAGGCGTGTAAGCCCCGGAAGCAGATCCTCTATTCCTTAAGCAGTAGATATTGATCCTCTAGAAGCCCGGATGGGTTTTTCCGTAGTACCTCAGGAGTGTTTTGGTCTCGTGTTTCCCGATGTTGCTTCGATATCCTGTTCAGCTCAACATCCTTTTCGTCCGTTCAAACCTTGTTGTTGCTTTCCACTTCAGTTCTTCTACCGGCGTCTAATCAATAACTCTGTTCCACCCTTCTGGCCAGATAGTCTATTCTCCAAATGAATCAAGTTCTATTCAACTATACACCCTCGATGCAAAACCTCTACCTCTACTCAAAAATGTTCCGGTGGTTTGCGAATTCCATGACGTCTTTCCAGAAGAGTTGCCAGGAGTGCCTATCGTCTTGAACTTCCAGAAAAACTATCCAAGGTGCACGATGTATTTCACGTGTCACAGCTCAAGAGGATCTTCGCAAGAAGTATCCGGACCTTTTCTCTTCTCAGTAGGAATCTCGGGGCGCGATTCCTTCAAGGGGGGGCGTTTTGTAACATCCCAAGTATGAAAACATCCATTAGAATGTTTCCTCTCTGTTATTTTATGTTTTGCATCATGGCATCTTAAGTTTTGCATTTGTTTTCCAATTGTTTTCCTCTGTTTTCCTTTGTTTTCACTTGTTTTCTATTTGAATTTCAAACCAAATTTCAAATATTTGTTTCATACTTGTGCTGTTACAATTTCCAAATGAATATTCAAATCAAAGCAATTATTTGTTTCCATTAAAGTTGTAATTTCAAACTATTGTTTTGTTTCTATCAATAATTCATTTAATACCAAAACATTATTCAAATTCAATTAAATTTCCAAACAGCAACCATTTTGAAATTTATGAAAATTACAAAACACTTCCATCATCTGTTTCAAATAAACTTGAGGGTTCAAACTATTTAAGTGGTTCTTTTTAATTATTCATTTAATATCAATTTCCACCCAAATTCAGTTGAATTTTAAAACAGCAACAAGATTCAAATTTTGAGAAACAAACAATGTCACAATTGTGCTTTTTTAACTAATAACCTATAAAAATTATCCACAAAATTTTCCTATCCTAAAAACCCATCCTTTTCTTTCCTTATTCAAATCTGCAAAAAAAAGAGAGAAAGAAAGTAAAAAAATAAAACAGGGAGAGGGAGAGGGGGCAGGCCAGCCTTTTGGGCCAGCCCACCAGTCCCTACCGGCCTGCTACCCCCTCCCTTCTCCTACCTCGTACGGCAGCAGATCCACGGTGTCCACGTCGACAGCAGCAGCAGACGGCCACAGCTCCTCGACCCCCTCCTCTTAAGCTTGCCCTAGAGCTTCCCCCCTAGCCCTAGCTACTCCACCTCCCTCTCCCTCGAGCGCTGCCGAATTCTTCTCTCTCCCTGCTCGCTGCTCCTCTCTGAACCCCACCGAACCACCACCTCTTCCCCTCCGGCGATCGTCGGCATGCTGGCCTTCCTCCTCGCTGGCCAGCCGCGGGAATCGAACCCCCTCGCCAACCTCTTCCTCCTCGACATCTCAACAGGGGCTGGGAGCCCCTGTATTGCCGCCGCCGTCCAGCTCTCGCCGCCGGCCACCTCCTCACCGAGCCCGAGCGCCACCGTCTCCTTCTGCCACCCCACGGTGAGCACACGGCACCCTCCTCCTTTTCCCTCTCTGTTTCATCGCGACGAGCACCCACAGCACACGCACACGCGCGGACCACGGCCACCGCGAGTCACAGCTGCCGCCATCCTCCGTCGAGGTTCAGTAAACAGAACCTGCAAAAATTCAGTTAGCGCAGCTAACTGAAGATCTTACCCCCCCGTGCACCTTACCTGTCAACGAAGCAGCACACACCGCAGTGGCAACAGCTCGCTGCGCTCGCCCACGAGGGCGTGGGATCGAATCCCACCCCCGCGGGATTAAACCCCCTTTTCCATTTTATTTTTCCAGGCACAGCACAAATCCCTTTTCACAAACCAGTCCCTGTTAGTATTCTTCTAGGTCCCTGCAATTAATTTCTAAGTCCCTAGCTACTAAATAAATGGCAGATTACACCCTAATCTTGGGAATTGCATAAATAATTCATTTCAACTCCAAATTCAACATTTTAAATATGTTTTCCACTCCAAATTAAATTCTCTACCCAAATATAAATTTTGTTTACTGTTTTGAATATTTTAAATTGGTGAAATATTTGAATCCTTGTTTAATTCATTTAATTTTGCAAAATTCATAACTTGGGCATAAAAATTCCAAATTCAACAAACTAAATATGTTTTCCATTCCATTTTTCATGTACTTTGCAAATATCAACTTTGTGTTCTGTTTTAAATAAATTAAATTGCTGAAAACAACTGTTTCTTAATTAATGCATTTAAAATTGTCAAATTAATAACTTGCTCATTTTAAATCCATTTTCAACAAATAAAATATGTTTTCCATGCTAAATTAAACCACCTTTCCAAATATAAACTCTGTTTCATGTTTTGAATAATTAAAATTGGTTAAATAATTTAAACCTTGTTTAAATCATTTAAAATTGCTAAATTCATAACTTGGTCAAATAAAATACTTTTTGAACATATAAAATATGTTTTCAAACCAGAAAAGTATAAACTTTTCAAATATGAATTTGGTTTAATGTTTTGAACAAATAAAAATTCAAATAAATTCATACTTGAATTAAATTCATTTAAATCTTGTTTAAACTTGTTTAATTCATAATTAATTCATTCTAATTCCTTTTTCAATAATTGAAACATGTATTCCACCTAAAATTTGGTGTACTTTCCAAATATGAACTTTGTTATCTATGTTGAACAATTAAAATTGGTGAAAACAACAAATGCTTGTATAACTCCTTTAAGAAACCAAAATTCCAACACTTAATAAATAAAATTCCAAACTTGGTAAACTTCATTTCAAATTGTTTCTATTGTTGTTTTCTTTTGTTTTCCTCATCCATGCATCATGCTAATTCACTTTCACATGTTGGTTAATTGTAGATCAATTAATTCAACCTTAATTCATGGGCTTTCCATATGCAATCCAAATTGCATATGGGTCCATTTAAACATGTTATCTTGTCAACTAGTTTATTTTGATGCATCAATTAAATTGTCATGCATCATCCCCTGATTGTGCATTATGCCATGTTATTGATTGTTTGTCTCTCTGCGTTGTTTGTTTGCTTCTTCTCGAATAGACGACGACGTTGAGACAGACGAGACTTACGACACCCCTTCTGAGAATCTAGCTCAGTACCAGGCTGCTGAGTTTGCAGGCAAGTATTCACTCACATGAACCATTGTGTTCCTTTCCACATTGGATACCGATACTTTCCGTTGTCTATTCTGCTAGCCTTATGAATCGTTGCTTGTGTTCCGATCCTATCACATGTTATCCTTTAACCCTGATATAGCCTCACCTCCACACCTATAACCCCGTTGCTTGTTGCCCGTGTCTTACTAGCATGCTTAGGGTTGTTTCTGCTCGAGTCTGTTGCTCGTTATTTTCAGTTACCATATTTTATTATGTCCTGGGGCTCGATGTTTAAACAATCAACCTGTTAATGTTATGGTTAATAATAATTTGATGATAAGGCACTGGCAGGAGGCCCGGCGTGGTTTTGAGGCCTGCTAGTGTCGACCTTAATTAGGAAAAGGGTCTTGTCTACTGATCCATGATGAGCACACTAACCGCATGTGGGAAGCGTGTATGGGCGCCCCCCTCAATTTGATTCGATTCACATCTCGTCCAAATCGCCTCATTTAGTTCGGGTTTCCAATTTGCCGCATGCATATGCAGGTGCGAACCCGTGGCCAGGGTGGAATTTTTGTAGTCGGCATTTAGGGAGACACGTTATTAGAGTGCTATGAGGGTCCCCTTTTCTTCGTGGGGCTTCATTAGCCGTGCGCTCAATTGCACGGGGTTCTTTGGGCTTGATGCGAGGAAGAATTGAGTTGTGTTGAGTGCCCCGCTTGGTGGAAGGGCCATTCCATCTGGCGGGTTATTCTTACGTGTACGGCCAAATTGGTGCACCCCTGCAGGGTAAATCTTCTCGAGAAGCCGTGTTTTCCGCGGTTATGGTTGACTTGGTGAAAGTACTGGCTAACAAGTACTCAGACAACTTACACCTAATGATTAACAATCTGACTAGTAACAAGCTTATTGACACAATAACTTGAACCATCATTAATCCAACTGTGTGAGTTATCCTCGGATTTCTTCTTTGGATAAGGGGCGAGATCCAAGATGGGTTTGTTTGGAGTTAGTTAGTAGTTGGTTACGATACGCTATCTTACCCCTTTCTGTTAGCCGGAAGTTGTAGCATGTTTCTGTAGTTGGTTAGAGCAGCCCGCTGCCGCATCTTTTGTATCATCCTTTCTTCCGTTGAACCCAAAGCATCTGTGCTTGGTGTTGACGGGTACACTTTGGTATCTTGTGAGTCTTGCTTGCCAGTACGTTTATGTACTGACCCCTTTGGGGCTGTGGTTTCCGCAGACTATGTTTCCGAGGATCCCCGTGATGGCTACTACGTGGAGTATGACGAGGCTGCTGACGAGTAGATAGCGGACCCGGGCAGGATCCGAGACTTCGTGGATGGGCTCCGTCTTTTCGTTTTCGGCCTCTTAGGCCTATTTGGATCTTGTCTGTACTCAGACACTTTGGATGCTTCCGCTGTGATGTAATGATGAATTGTTGGGACATGTGTCCTCTGGATGATTGTATTTGCTATCTCTGCTCTAGTGAGAGCTATTTGCAACTTATTTCTATTTATTTGTGTCTTAGAGATATGTTGTGATATAAATTGTTCAAATGCCGTTGACGTACCATGTGTGTATGTTATGAAGTACGTCAATGGAAGTATCTAGAGTTCTACGGGATGGTTTGCGCAGACGATGAATAGCAGAGAATGGTTGTCACACGTTTACGTGTTGGCCTACTCATATTGAGATGCGGGTGCCGGTATGCCCCGTAAGCCATTTATCTACTGTTTAGCGGACTGTGAGTATCCTCTAGAAGTCCGGGTGCGACACACTTGTTAGCTATCTTTTATGGAGAGACACCTCTAGTGAACTGTAGACCCCGGTCCATTTTCTCATACTGATAATACAACCACTGCAATTCCTGTTTTCACACTGCTACCACTATTTTCACATTGCTACTGTTGTTTTCATATTATTCTCATACGGTTTTCCACACCGTACATTTAACCTCTTTGTTATCAGCAAAATCAGTGAGATTGACAACCTCCCTGCTTTGTTGGGGCAAAGTGAATTGATTGTGTTATGTAGGTGCCACATTGCTGCTAAACCGGTAGTGCGCACAGATGACCCAAAGGTATAGGGGATCGCAACAGTTTTCGAGGGAAGTAAAACCCAAATTTATTGATTCGACACAAGAGGATCCAAAGAATATTTATATGCCTTAACAACTGAGTTGTCAATTCATCCGCACCTGAACGTAGACTTGCTCGCAAAAATTTATCAGTGGTAACTGTTTTATATAAGGAGCAGTAGTAATAAAATCACAACATGAGTGAAATAGTAACAACAGTAACAATCGCGGGAAAAGCAGGATGGGAGTACCGTAGGCATAGAGGGAATAGATGATCGGGCGTTGCATGGATAACATAGGTCATGTAATAATCTAAACATGGGCATTGCAGATAATAATAACAAAGCATCCAAGTTCTAGGCAAACCATAGACATGTGTTCCAATATAGTCATACGTGCTCGCAATGAGAAACTTGCACAACATCTTTTGTCCTACCAGCCCATTGCAACAAGGCCTCAAGGGAAACTACTGGTAATTAACGTGCTCCTTTTAATAAAGCACCGGAGCAAAGCATTAACACTCCTTGAACACACATGATCCTCACATCAAAACCATCCCCTCCGGTTGTCCCAATTTCTGTCACATTGGGGCCTCGGGTTCCGGACAATGACATGTGTAAACAACTTGCAGATATGATCAAGAAACACAATTATACTCATGAAACAATAACATGTTCACATCTGAGATCATGGCACTCGGGCCCTAGTGAAAAGCATTAAGCATAACAAGTTGCAACAACGGTAGAAAACACTAATAGTAGATACTAGGCACTGTGCCCTAACAATCTGGCATTATTACCCCTCTCAGCCTACATCGGTGTTTACTCACACATGGATGGGGGAATCATGGATGGTTGATGGAGAAGAGGTGGAGGTGTCGATGGCGATGATCTCCTCTGAATCCCCATCCCATCAGGGCACCAGAACAGGAACTTCTAATCCCTGAATTGAGTTTCGAGGTGGCGGCATCACACTGTTGTGTTTCTGTGGAATATGACGAACCCCCTCGCGTTTCAGGTTTACGGGGCATATGTAGTCGAAAGGGGAGCCCGATGGGGTGGAGGTGTCCCCCACACCACCAGGTGGCGCGGCCTAGACGGTGGCACGCGCAGGGGTGATTTGGGCCACTCCCTGCCCCCTCTAGGTGTCCTTCTGGCTCCAGGGGTCTTCTGGTGATATAAGCTCAATGGGGTCTTTTTCGGGCAATTTCCCGAAAGTTGATTTTTCTGCACAAAAATGAGACACCAAGGTAATTCTTCTAAAAATATCGTTAGTCTGTGTTAGTGGTATCCAAAACTCACAAGTTTAGAGGCAAAAAATAAGAAAAGTGTTCGGAAAAGGAGATACGTTTTGAACGTATCAACTCCCCCCAAGCTTAGCTTATTGCTTGTCCTCAAGCAATTCAGTGACAACTGAGTGCGATAAAAGACTTTTACGAACACATTTGTTTCATATGATGTAAATATACTCACTATATGATCAAGTGCTGAGGCAATTCATAATAAGATGTATGCAAGATAAAAGTCACCTAGCAGTTATGCAAACCATGAAGAGATGCCAACAAACTAATAATAGACAACATGAAGTATATCAATCTGCAGAATTGTAATGCTCATAATAGGGTATGATAAAGTGTACTCGCTTGCCCTTAATAATGGAGCAAAACATAAATGCTAGGACACCTCTGAAGTTCAAATGAAGACTAGAAATAAATATATCAAAGATACAAGCATCAAAGTTATACCATAATCAACCGTGTTTTGGAACAAGCACATTACACTAAGAATGACAGTCGTGCTCTCAAGAAGGTGCATAAAGTGAGAAGGTGAAGACTCAACATAAAAATAAAAGAAAGGCCCTTCGCGGAGGGAAGCAGGGATTAACTCATGTGCTAGAGCTTTTTATTTTATTAAACAGAGGTATTGAAAACATCTTTTAGAGAGGTGTATTCTTATGTCAGCGAATGGTAAACAGACAATACATTACCTCACAAGCCAACTAGACTTCACAAGAGCGGCTCCCATAGAAGGACGCATCTAGGTAGAAGGTCATCCCTCTTTCTCTTTTGTTTACATAATTATGCTTTGACTGATAAATCAGGGGCAAAAATAGTGAAGAGAATTTGTTGTATTAATTTGGGGCTAGGCCCCCCGCTGCCGACTCTTCTATCATTTGGATAAGCGAATGAAGCCACTAGTCCTGGGTCTGAAATCCAATCAACAAGTGAGATAAAGATTCTCTATTTACGTCCTCGTGTGCTAAAACAGGGGAACAAAACAGGAATAATTTTTCGAAGGTTTTAAAGGTAGCACACGAGAAATTTATTTGGAGTGGCGGTTAAATAGCACATATATGTAGGTATGGTGGACAAATTTGCAAAACTTTGGTTTTTTAGGAGTTGGATGTACGAGTAGATCTCATACTCAGTACATGTGAAAGCTAGCAATAGACGGGGAGCGACAATCAAGAGAGCAACAACTGTCATAATAATGCTTGCGAGAAAACAAAATGAACAGGGGCATAAAAATGATACAAATACTCTAAGACAAAATAAATCATTGAGGCTAAATTGACTTTTTGTTTACAGTCATATGCATGCGTGAGCATGTGCCAAGTCAATTCAAGCGAAACAATCAGAGGGAGATACCACAATGTCATACCCTTCTACGAATAAAACAATACAAGCAAACATTCATATGACATGCTATCTTATATTAATAAATTGGAACTAAACACGTGAGAGCACGAACTACTAAGCATCAATTAAATAACATACACCTTACACGAACAAACTAAGCATGTTCACATGGATGAGTATATGTACAAAAATAAAACAAATCGAGTTCATACCAGCCTCTCACCACAACTTGAATCGTCGTAAATCTTCGTTATTGCTCTTCACTTGTGGATTGAATAATATAGAATTATAACCAAGCTCTAATCGAGACACCAAAGTCAGGTGAACTCTGCAACAAATTTTACAAAACCAAAGAAGAACAACAAATATTTTTGGGTTTTCGAATTAAAACAAGAATAGAAGGAAACAAGCAAACAAAACCAAACTATTTTTGGATTTTTGAATATTAAAACAAAACGAGAAAAGAAAGCAAACCAAAAAAAAAAAACTAAAGAAGCAAATAAAGAGAAACAACAGAAATATTTTGGTATTTTTGTGTTTTGGAAAGCAAGAACAAAATGATTAAAATAAAAAGAAACAAAAGAAGCGAAAGAAAACGAAAACAAATGAAAGACACAAAAACATGGATATACAAAGAACCGATGGAAAGATGATATATAGATGAGTGTGATGTCGGTATACCTCCCCCCAAGCTTAGGATTTTGGCCTAAGTGGAGATCATCCCCAAGGGGACCATGAGGTGGCGCCCCCGTAGTGTGCCGAGGAGGAGACCCCCTCCTGATATGTGCTCGAGGACGCCCCTGCGTACTGTGTGGTGTAGTCCTCGGAAGGCGCATCTCGCCTCGCCTGCTTCCTGTGGAAACTCCATCAATTGCAGCTGCTCATCTATCTCTCCCTTCGGCGCTACCACGGTGCCCTGTCAACTTTGAACAAAAGAGGCTACGGCAAAATAACTTCCCGCTCATCTCCGTCAACAAATAAAACTCTATATACTAAATGATCAACAGTAAAGTTAGCATTAATAAAATGATGAGCCTTCATGGCAGCACGGTTAAGTCTATAAGAAGCAATCAATTCATCATCAGGAGCAACAGGAAGGCGTAGAGCAGTTGCTATATGTGTCACAATAATGCCCCCATAAATTGGTCCTTTAGCAGCTAGGCGGCAAGCAATGGGAGAACCAAGGTTATAGTTCTTGCTACGGTTAAGTGCAGCATCAATAAAAGCAAGGTGATAGCTAGAAATGTTGCTAGTGTTCTCCCTACCAAGGATACCAGTAGCAATATAATAAGTGAAATATCTGATGGCAGGAAGTTGGATGTTTCTTATCTTCCCGCGCTGGGACGAGCGGCCATCGCCATTGGTAATTCCTCAATAGAGCTCCATAAGATCAGCGGGTCTCTCCTGAATCCTGCACGCCGTCCCGAATGGGTTGATACCTATAATGTTACAAAAAGTCTCAAAGGGCAAAGAAAAAGAACTACCATAAATCTTAAAAGCAACAGTGGGGCTATATTGCGAGTTATGAAATTTAAAGCTCGCAACAAAAGTTTTCGTGAGGGCAGCATACTAGAGACCTTCATCCTCCATGTAGTTGGTAAACTAGCTCTTTCAATCAGCATCAAGAAGTCATCCATTAGACCCGCACTTCTAAAAAATGTATAACATGGGAAGCTAGATGGATTAGCAATTCCATCACCTCCCCCATCATCGATGTTCGGTGCAATAAGGTCTTCATTATAAGATGGCCTCAATAAGGTGGATGAACGTGAGGGCCTTGTTATTCTAGGAGAATCACTCCTAAATATTTCTCCAAAGTTATGGCTGTCCATTTCTGAAGTTTTTCAATAATCATCACAAAAATTGATTTCAAGCAACTATAAGGTGGGAACTACCATGGAGACTTACAGGAGAGCTAAACATGCATCAAAACTATATTATTTCCACACAAATCATGCATGCAAACTCACATAAGTTGTCACCTATAGTACCAAAATACTCAAGAAATACTCCACCAAACAAAACTCTACTTGGATAATCGGAGGAGTCACATAGCGGAGAGCAAATGCACCAAATTTCAGCAACAATGGTGGGCTGAGCGAAGAGATCGAATAATCCCAAGCAAGAACAACAAGAACATGGGTTCCCGGAAATGTTTTGAGTTTGTGGGGGTGAGAGAGGAATCTTTGGCAGGGGAGAGAGTAAGTGGAGGGCCAGGGGGGACCCCACACCATGTGCTGGCGCCACCAGGGGCAGACTGCGTTACCTATGGTGTGCCTGACTGGTGGGTCCCCTTGGGGTCTCCCAGGTGGATCTTTGCCTCATTTTTTGACATAAAAATTTATTATAATTTTTCTGGAATTTTTCGAGAAATTTATTTTTTGAGGTATTTCCAGAATTTAATAATTAATTAAAACCTAGAAAACAAATGTGGAAATGTGGAAAACAAAACCAAAACCAGAACTACAGAGGTTCTAAGTCACTCTAATGGAAAAATAACCAAATAAAACAAAGGTGGAAGTGGTGAAAACAAAAATGTGGTTGGTGAAAACATGCATAACCAAAGTAATCAGGGTGAAAACCTGAGGAAAACATGACTATGGATGATGGAAAACATGATTATACTAAAGTAGCAAGGTGATAACAGAAGTAAACATGGTGAATACATAATGGGGAAGGTGAAAACATAGTGAAAACATTGTCCTCTTCATTCAAAATCATTTTGTTAACAAGGGTGATCAAGTCTTGTTATAATGTTCTTCTTCCTTTGATTTGCGTTTCTTATTAGGAAAAGACATTGCTTTTTGTACCTAAGGCTCTCTTTCATTACCATGTTTATTAGCAATGAAATCCTCCTTAGTATACTTTGTAGTTTTAGTTTGCTTTTCAGGTTCAACTATAGTTTCTTCTTTATCAGAAGCATCACTTTTATCATTACCACTTTCAGTTTCAGCATCAGAAATATATATACTATTAGGATATTTAGAAGGTTTAGGAGATTCTACAACACTTTTATGTCTCTTCTTCTTTTTCTTAGAAGGAGAACTATTACTTTTAGGTTGTTGATAATCTTGTTCAATTCTTTTAGGATGTCCTTCAGGATACAAGGGGTCCTGAGTAGAAACACCACTTCTAGTAATTATTTAACACACATGTTTTTCTCTAGAAGCATTAGCTAGCATATATTTTTGCACTTTAGTGATTTGATCAATTTGATTTTTAACCATATGAAAATGTTTAACAAGCATTTTAACATCATTAGAGGTTCTCTCAATAATACCATGCAAATTATCAATAGCTCTAGAGTTTTCCATAAGGTATTTACACTCTCATATTAAAGTTGTCTTTCTTAACAACATAATTATCAAATTCATCTAAGCATTGATTAGGTGGTTTAGAGTAGGGAATATCTCTATTATCAAAGTATTGGAGAGAGTGTACCTCAACTGTTTATGGATGAGGAATATGCTTACATAATTCTTCTATAAGAGGTAAATTCTTCACATCTTCATATTTAATACCCCTCTCTTTATAAGATTTCTTGGCTTCCTTCATCACTTCATCATTTAATACAATCATCCCTATCTTGTTGGGTGTTGGTATTTGTGTTGGCTCTGGTGTAGGTGTAGGCTCGGGTATATTCCAATCATCATTATTTTTGGCTATTTTAGCCATTAATTCCTTAGCTTCTTCTGGAGTTCTTTTCCTGAAAACACAACCAACACAACTATCCAGGTTTGTCCTAAATTCAACAGTTAGTCCATTATAAAATATATCTAGAAGCTCATTTTTAGGTAATGGATAGCCAGGGCTAGCTCTTAACAAAGAACAAAACCTTGTCCAAGATTTAGGCAATTTCTCTCCTTCAATTTGCTCAAAGTTAAAGATGTCCTGCACATCAGCATGTTGGGCACTAGCAGGAAAATATTTTTGAAAGAAAACATTAACCAAATCCATATGACTAGTAATAGATCGAGGTGAAATATTGTTAAACCAAGTTTTAGCTTCATCTTTCAATGAGAAAGGGGAGATCTTGGTAACAAAATAAGTACGCAGCTTAGTATCATCAGAAAATAAACTACTCAAAGATGAAAGCTCATTAATGTTTTCCATAGAACTTTTACTTTCAGTTCCACAAAAAGGTTCCTTATCAACAATAGATATGTAGGATAAATCTGGAGAGAAATCATAATACTTGTCTCTAATGTGTACGGGAGATGTGGCAAAATTAGCATCAAGAGAAGTTTTATATTTAACAACATGTCTTGCAAGAAGACTCTTAAGAGCACTTGCACCAGTAGTAGCTTGACCTTCCTTAATAAAGTCATCAGTAAGTTCAATATAGGTTTCATCAAGATCATCAATAGACTCACGTGAATTAACAGGTGTACCAATATTTAAAAAAATCAGCACTTTCAATTTATTTGGATTTAGCAATTGTAGCATCTAGGGAAGGACCTAGTGAACCAGTATCATCAAGAACAGTAGAAGAATCATCAAAATTATCAGAAGCATTTTCAGACTCAACAGAAGTAATAGTACGTGTAGCATGTGGTGGTGTAAGAAGCTTACTCATAACAGACGGTGAATCAAGAGCAACAGAGGTGTTCAGAGTTGTATCTCTCCTTGTAGTGGATGGTAATATAGGAACTTTTCCATCACGGGTATTACCCATGATGAAAGGCTTGCAACGAACAATATCACGTTCAAGTCAGCAAATAAATAAAGCTATGTACCCCGGCAACGGCGCCAGAAAATAGTCTTGATGACCCACAAGTATAGGGGATCGCAACAGACTTCGAGGGAAGTAAAACCCAAATTTATTGATTCGACACAAGGGGAGCCAAAGAATATTTATATTCCTTAACAACTGAGTTGTCAATTCAGCTGCACCTGAAAGTAGACTTGCTCGCAACAATTTATTAGTGGTAACAGTTTTATAGCAGCATCAGTAGTAATAAAATAACATTCGTGGATGTGCCACCGCCAAGGAGGCTTGGGATAGCCTCACCACCTTGTTCCAAGGCAGCGAGAGTATCCAATCCTATAAGTATTATGTTGCCTTGACAAGGCCGAAACCTTTGTCGTGCATGAAGATGAGTCTCTCGAATATCTCTATAGAAGACTCACCACTCTTGCCAATGAGTTGAGGAACTTTGGAAAACATGAGATCAGTGATGATTGGGTCAAAAGGAATTTTGTCAAAGCCATTACCTCCTTGAGAAGAATCTCGCCACCAACATAAGAACAAGATCGTACTACAAGTCTCTCAAGTGTATTGGCGTGGTTAGTGAGTTCATTTTTATAACTCTATCCCACAAGCGTGCGGATGATACCCTTGCCCGATCAAGAGGAATGATAAAAACTCCTAACCTTGCTCTAAAGTCCAAGGCAGTATATCGCGTTGAGAAAGTTGAAGAATATGATGATGATAGTGATGATGATAACATCAACAAAGGACTTCATGAATTCATTGTTCTAGGTGCTCATGGCTATTGGAAGAGAAGAGAAGAAAGGAAGGCGGGTGGTCCTAGGCCTCCAAGAAACAAAGTCTTAAGACCCAAGGAGGAGCGGCCAAGAACAAGCTAAAATTGTGGAAGTCTGAGTCACTTTGTCAAACATTGTCAATTTGAACCAAGATAAGAGAATGATGGGAAGCTCATTTGTCAGAACAAGATCAATCCCCCTCCCAACAAGAACTTTGTGGGAAGAGCACCAAGGGCTCTATATGTTCAAGAAGGCCCCATCTTGGAGACTTACATATCCGGATATGAAGATGAAGATGAAGTTGTAGGTGTGGCAAACATCACCATAGCTACATCATCCTCTTCACTGTCCTCCTTATTTGAATCTCCCAATGTGAATCCACCGATCCGACCTAAATGTCCCATGAAAAAATCCTCATTGGTAACTTCATCTCCAAAGCCCATAATTTCTACTGCTTGTTGAATTGTGTTGAAAACGCTACCAATGAGGATGATGAGACTAAAGAATTGGACTTATGGTTGGTGATGACCCACAAGTATAGGGGATCGCAACAGTCTCCGAGGGAAGTAAAACCCAAATTTATTGATTCGACACAAGGGGAGCCAAAGAATATTTATTAGCCTTAACAACTGAGTTTTCAATTTAGCTGCACCTGAAAGTAGACTTGCTCGCAACAATTTATCACTGGTAACAATTTTATAGCAGCAGTAGACATAAAATAACAGCAGTAGTAAAATAGTAACATCAGTAACAACCGCGGAAAACAGCAGTATGGGAAGTACCGTAGGCATAGAGGGAATGGATGGACAGGTGTTGCATGGATAACATAGGTCATGTAATAATAATAACGTGGGCATTGCAGATAAAAATATAAAGCATCAAGCATGTAGGCAAACCATAGGCATGTGTTCCAATATAGTCATACGTGCTCGCAATGAGAAACTTGCACAACATCTTTTGTCCTACCAGCCCGTAGCAGCGGGGCCTCTAGGGAAACTACTGGTAATTAAGGTTCTCCTTTTAATAAAGCACCAGAGAAAAGCATTAACACTCCGTGAACACACGTGATCCTCACATCACAACCATCCCCTCCAGTTGTCCCAATTTCTGTCACTTTGGGGTCTCGGGTTCCGGACAACAATGTGTGTAAACAACTTTCAGATATGATCAAAAAGCATAATTATACTCATGAAACAATAACATGTTCAGATCTAAGATCATGGCATTTGGGCCCTAGTGGCAAGAATTAAGCATAACAAGTTTCAACAACGGTAGAAAACACTAACAGTAGATACTAGGCACTATGCCCTAACAATCTGGCATTATTACATGATCAATCCCATCCAATCCCTTCCATCCCTCTCAGCCTACAGTGGTGTTTACTCACACATGGAAGGGGGAATCATGGATGGTTGATGGAGAAGAGGTGGCGGTGTCGATGGTGATGATATCCTCCAAATCCCCGTCCCGGCAGGACGCCAAAATAGGAACTTCTGATCCCTGAATTAAGTTTCGAGGTGGCGGCGATGCTCTGTTGTGTTTATGTGGAATATGACGAACCGCCTCTCGTTTTAGGTTTACGGGGCATATGTAGTCGAAAGAGGAGCCTGAGGGGGTGGAGGTGCCCCCCACACCACCAGGCGGCGTGGCCTAGGGGGCGCCCAGGGGTGGTTTGGGCCACTCCCTACCCCCTCCAGGTGTCCTTCTGGCTCCCACGGTCTTTTGGTGATATAAGCTCAATGGGGTCTTTTTCGGGCAATTTCCCGAAAGTTGATTTTTCTGCACAAAAATGAGACACCAATGTAATTCTGCTGAAAACAGCATTAGTCCGTGTTAGTGGTATCCAAAACTCACAAGTTTAGAGGCAAAAAAATAAGAAAAGTGTTCGGAAAAGGAGATATGTTTTGGACCTATCACACCCTACCACATCAACTTCATCAACCTTCAGAAGTTGATTGTCCTCCTACTGGTCGATTCAACCTTGGTTTCTTTTCTGAGGGAAAACTTGCCGTTGCACTCTTCACAACCTTTCTCTGGGGGTTTACCAACGTCAGCCATCAGAACCCAAGAGGAAAGTATGAACATGAGTGCAGCAGGATTTTCCCTAAAAAAGAAACCAAGGTTTATTCAGACCAGTAGGAGGAATAAATCACTTCTGGAGATTGTTGACAGCTGATATTGGCAGGGCGCACTACCAGGCTCAGCATCAACGTGGAATCTGCACACAACACAACCAAGATACTTTGCCCCAACAAAACAGTGAGGTTGTCAATCACACCGGTTTTGCTAAAAACAAAGGATTAGACGTATAGTGTGGAAAATGATATTTTTTTGCAGTGAATGGAATGAGAACAATGTTTGCAGTAAAAGAGAATAGTGTTTGCAGTAGGTTTGATTATCAACATAAAAGAATGGGCCGGGGGACCACAGTTCACTAGTGGTGTCGCTCCATAACAGATAAATAACTTGCTGGGTGAACAAATTACAGCTGGGTAATTGACAAAATAGAGATTGCCCCGTAGTGCACATACATGACATGATGATTACTATGAGATTCATTTGGGCATTACAACCTTGTACATAGACCGTAATCCAACTACATCTATGACTAGTAATCCACCCTTAGGATGTCATCCGACTAAACTTTGGGTATTAAGTTGCAAACAACAGATTATTACATTAAGTAACGTGCGTAATGTAAATAATAGAATTATTCTTAGACAAAGCATTATTGTTTTATCCCTAGTGGAAACAACACATCCAAAATCTTAGAAGTTACTGTCACTCTTCCAGATTACTGGAGGCATGAACCCACTATCTAGCATAAATACTCCCTCTTGGAGTCACAAGTATCAACTTGGCCAGAGCATCTACTAGCAACGGAGAGCATGCAAGATCAGAAATAACATAAATATGATTGATCTATAATCAACTTGACATAGTATTCAATATTCATCGGATCCTAGCAAACACAACATGTAGCATTAGAATAAGATGATCTTGACCATGTTAGGCAGCTCACAAGATCTAAACATGATGGCACAAAAGGAGGAGAAGACAACCATCTAGCTACTGCTATGGACCTGTAGTCCAAGGATGAACTACTCACGCATCACTCCGGAGGCAGGCATGGTGATGAAAAGCCCTCTGGTGATGATTCCCCTCTCTGACAGGGTGCCGTGAAGGGCTTCAGAACCCTCCCGTACTAGGGTTGACGAAGACGGCGGCTGTGGAACTTTTTGTGGATGGAGGCTTGGGTATTTAGGTTTTCCCGAGGAAGACTTTAAATAGGCGAAATGGCAATGTCGGCGGGCGCTCGAGGGGCCCACACCACATGGTGGCGCGGCTAGGGGGCGCGCCACCCTATGGTGTGGCCGCCTCGGTGCCCACTCCGAGTCTCCTCCGGACACCGTGTACGTGACAGCAAAATAGGGACTTTGGATTTTGTTTCGACCAATTCCGAGAATATTTCTAGAAAAACTTTTTTGAAACAAAAAACAACAGAAAACAGGAACTGGCCCTGTGGCATCTTGTCAATAGGTTAGTCCAAGAAAATACATAAAAGATGATATGAAGTGTATAGAAAACATGTAGCAATTGGCATGATATCAACATGGAACATCGGAAATTATAGATATGTTGGATACGTATCAAGCATCCCCAAGCTTAGTTCTACTCGTCCTCGAGTAGGTAAAATGATAAAAACAAAATAATCTGTGAGGTGACATGCTACCAACACAATGTTGATCATCATTATTGTAAAAGCATTGTAAGATGAGATTAAAGTACTCTAAACATAGACATGATAGATATAATTTCAATAATGTAACTTAGCAACTATGTTGCAACATGAAAAGTAACACAAACAAAAGATTCATGAATAATAATGCACTCAAAGTTATATGTTTGTTTCGAGCATAGAGAAAACACAACAAAGTTGTATTCCGCTTGTCCTTAAAGTGATAGAAAAACATAAATGCAAGTACACTTCAAAGTTCAAGTGGTAACTAGATACAAATAATTTGAGAACAAGTAATAACATAATCATGAATCAATCAATAATAAATTTTGGGACTGATGCACATTATACTCAGAATGACAACTATGCTCTCTTAACTGGTGCATAAAGTTAGAAGACGAAGACTCAACATAAAAGTAAAAGAAAGGCCCTTCGCAGGGGGAAGCAGGGTTTACTCATGTGCTAGAGCTGTTTATTTGATTAAAAAAGAGATATTGAAACAATTTTGAGATAGGTGTATGTCTATGTCAACGAATGGTAATGAAAAACTTATCATAACTCATGTCAAGCAAGACTTTTAGACTTTTGAGAGAGGTTTCCGTTGTTTATTAGTTTGGCACTTCCCCCTCCCACCATGCCTTTCACAAACCAGGGCTAGCCGTATCCATGGGTACCCACCAGCTTTCATCAAACCATGGGGAAGTGCCTTTTTGTGATTATTTGGCACCGACTCTCTACAAATTTAAATGAGCATATATTGCATACTCATTGGGTGAAAGAGGGAGAAGACCTTTGCTTGACATAAGACATAATAAACTTTAAACTACTTCCTCGTGAGCTAAAACGAGAACACAAAACATGTATAATTTTGAAGGTTTAAAGTTAGCACATGAGAAATTTACTTTGGAGTGGCGGTTAAATTCCACATATAGGTAGGTATGGTGGACATATTTGGCAAAATTTGCTTTTTTGGGAGTTGGATGCACGAGTAGAGCTCATACTCAGTACAAGTGAATGCTAGCAAGAGACTAGGAGCGACAAACTAAGAGAGCAATAATGGCCATAATTATGCATAGCGACAAAACATTATTAATCAAAGCATAAATGATATTATAAGTAAAAAAACTAAATGATCATAGAGGCTAGAGGTGACTTGTTTGTAGTCATAACATGGTTTAAGCATGCGCCAAGTCAACCAAATAAAGCATTCGAAGGAGAATACCACACTATTATGCTTCAATATGATAAAAACAACTCATGATTTCTTTCAATGGCACATTCAGCACTCTCAGATATTTGAGAGAGGTCATGCTACATCAATAAATACTAAGCATAGAATTAAAATAATATCTATGACATGTTAAAGTCTAAGCCACAGTCTAAACAAGCTTCACTTGCACCGTTATAAGCATGAAATATTTTATTGGTTTCCAACACCGATCACTTTATTTCAACAAAAACTCTCCAAATAATTTATCAATGAAACAAGAGAGTACTACTCTACAAGAATTAACAGCTCTGAATAAAAGATGCTTGAAAAACATGAGCTAAAAGAATTGCGGCAGCTAGACAATGAATGAAGAATACGAGTATTCATATGAAAAAGCAGAGTGTGTCGTTCTCCCACACAAGAATGCTAGGATCCAACCAAGTTTATTACATAAAATAAAAGAAAATAAAAACAAACAGATGCTCCAAGTAAAGTACATAAGATGTGACCGAACAAAAATATAATTTCACTAGAAGTGACCTGATAAGTTGCTGATGAAGAAGGGGATGCCTTGGGCATCCTCAAGCTTAGTTGCTTGAGTCTTCTTGAAATTTTCTGGGATGATACACGGGGGCATACCCAAGCTTAGGATTTTCATTCTTCTTGATCACATTATATCATCCTATTCTCTTGACCCTTGAAAACTTCCTTCACACCAAACTCAAAGTAATTCTCATTAGAGGGTTAGTGCATAATAAAAAACTCACAAGTTTTGCATGGAAACAAGAATTACCAATATTTTCTAAACATTAGCTACAACCACTGATGTTTTGTGGAGCAAAGAAATCCACTCAACACAGTAAAAGAGAGAATGCAAAATAAAAGGCAATTTGTCAAAACAAGAACAGTCTCTAAAGATGGTTTTTTTTCGAGGCACTTACAATGCTCAAATCAGAAAACTCAGAACTAAGAACGGTTGCGTACATATCTAAAGATCACACACAATTTTTTTTAGGATGTTTTAATTTTTCTGGAACTTATGGCGAATTAAACTATGGATAACAAAAATTGGTCCCTGTGTAGAAATCCAAATCTAGCATCAACTTTCCACTAGAGACTTTACTTGACACAACAATTCGAAAAATTAAAGATACAAAGGAGTTGTTACAGAAGTAAACAACACCTTTACTCAAAGAAAACAAAAGAAAAATTGCAGAAATTAAACATTGGTTATCTCCCAAGAGTGCTTTTCTTTAACGCCTTTCAGCTAGGCATAGAAAGAAAAAATCAAGTATTTTCGAGTGAAGAAGCATCCAAATCAAGACCATAAAACTTATCAACAATGCATTGTATTTTCAGGAACAATCCAATCAAAATTATTTTCTGAAGCTTCATGCATTCTTATTAGTTTGAAAGGTATTGGTATCTTGATTTTCTCCCCGTTTTTAGGTTTCGTTTTGTCCAATTTTTCAAGAGGACCAATAACATCTACACATGAGCCCAACATCTTAAAACGATGAAAGACTTTCCTAGCCTCTACAGCAACATCACCAAATTCTTTAAGCGAGGTTTCCAGAATGAAATCTCTCTTTTTAGTATCCTCAACATCATTTAGGTAAAGAAACATTTGTTGTATTATGGGGTTAAGGCTAACAAACCTAGACTCTAACATGTGAACTAAAGAAGCTGCAGGAGTTTCATAATTCGGAGCAAGTTCTGTTAAGGATCTATCCTAAAAATCTTTATGCTTACTAACATGATTAAATAATTCTTCAATGTTGTCCTTTCCAATTATAGAACCACTACCTATTGATAAGTCTTTTAGGGTGTACTTAGGGAGTAACATGTTAAGCAAACAAGACAAAATAAAATAAACTAAGCAAAACAATAACAAAGTAAAAAAGATTAGAGGTGAGAGACTCCCCTTGAAGAAATCCTCTTCCTCCCCAGCAACGGCGCCAGACAAGAGCTTGATGTTCGTTGGTAGACCCCAAGAGTACAACAGCAAGATTTTTAATCTGACCGGCAGGAGAAAGAAATCACTTCTGAAGGTCCTTGACAGCTGATATTGGCAGGGCGCACTACCAGGCTCAGCAGCAACGTGGAATCTGCACACAACACAACCAAGATACTTTGCCCCAACTAAAAAGTGAGGTTGTCAATCTCACCGGTTTTGCTGAAAACAAAGGATTGGACGTATGTGTGGAAAATGATATTTGTTTGAAGTGAATGAAATGAGAACATTGTTTGCAGTAAAAGAGAACAATCTTTGCAGTAGGTTGTATTATCAAGCGTAAAAGAATGGACCGGGGTCCATAGCTCACTAGTGGTGTCTCTCCATAACAGATAAATAACATGCTGGGTGAAAAAATTACAGCTGGGAAATTGAAAAAATAGAGATTGCACCATAGTGCACATACATGACATGATGATTACAATGAGATTCATTTGGGCATTACAACCTTATACATAGACCGCAATCTAACTGCATCTATGACTAATAATCCACCCTTAGGACGTCATTCGAGCAAACTTTGGGTATTAAGTTGCAAGTAACAGATTATTGCATTAAGTAAAGCGCACAATGTAAACTATTGAATTATCCTTCGACAAAGCATTGCTATTTTATCCCTAGTGGCAACAACACATCCACAATCTTAGACGTTATTGTCACTCTCCCAGATTACTGGAGGCATGAACCCACTATCTAGCATAAATACTCACTCTTGGAGTCACAAGTATCAACTTGGCCAGATGATCTACTAGCAACGGAGAGCATGCAAGATCATAAATAACATATATACGATAGATCTATAATCAACTTGACATATTAATCAATATTCATCGGATCCCAGCAAACACAACATGTAGCATTAGAATAAGATGATCTTGATCATGTTAGGAAGCTCACAAGATCTAAACACGATGACACAAAAGAAGGAGAAGACAACCATCTAGCTACTTCTATGGACCCATAGTCCAAGGATGAACTACTCACGCATCACTCCGGAGGTAGGCATGGTGATGAAGAGCCATCTAGCGATGATTCCCCTCTCCAGCAGGATGTCGGGAAGAGCTTCAGAACCCTCCCGAACTAGGGTTGACGACGGAGGCTGTAGAACTTTTCGTGGATGGAGGCTCGGGTCTTTAGGGTTTTCTTGAGGAAGACTTTGAATAGGCGAAAGGGCGATGTCGGTGGGCGCTCGAGGGGCCCACGCCACATGGTGGCGCGGCGAGGGGGCGCACCACCCTGTGGTGGGGCCGCCTAGGTGCCTGGATCCTTGTCTCCTCCAGACTCCGTGTACGTGACAACAAAATATGAACTTTGTCTTTTGTTTCGTCCAATTCCGAGAATATTTCCAGAACAAATTTTCTGAAACCAAAACCAGCAGAAAACATGAACTGGTGTTGTGGCATCTTGTCAATAGGTTAGTCCCAGATAATGCATAAAAAAATGATATGAAGTGTATAGAAAACATATAGAAATTGGCATGATATCAACATGGAACATCAGAAGTTATAGATACGTTGGAGACGTATCATTATACTTGTTGTTGGTTTTGCATACGTCGGTCCTCTCCGGTTGTCGTGGGGCTGTCCTTCATGGATAAGCGGGAGCAAAACATGTTCATCTTAGTTTGTTCTCTCTCATGTGTCTCATGTTCTCCGTTGACACCACCACCCACCAACAAATGAGACCCGGGCCCTCCCGCAAAGCCCGGATCCGCCTGGTTCCTCCATGCTGCCACCACGAAGCAGGAATCTGGTGCCGTCGCATCCCATCCTCTTAGCCATTGTCTCATATCCATTAAATTCTCCTACCTTTCTCTAAATTTTGGGTTTTCGTTCTCTAAACATATCAGTGTTGTTTTTTTCTTGACGAATTTTGGTTTTTGGTTCTCCGATACAGGTTGGGGCTTTCAGACTTAAGTGAGTCCAGGTATGCAGCGATCTATCCACAATATAGGTTTTTGTCTACAATAAGTGTCGGCCCTTGGAGTGCCACTGTGCTCGGGCCACGCTGTCTGCTTGATCCAAGACCAAGAGCACAGTGCATACAAAGAAAACATTTGTGTAATTCTTAATGGAACCAGAGCCTAAAGAAATGAATATGGTCTAGATCGTTGAGAATTTATTGATCCGTTGCAATACCTTTCATTCTCCAAAATAATATTATGCCAGTGTACATAATTATGGCACTATCGACCTGACAATTTTTCTAAATTATGTCTCTATATGAAGGAGCTAAAGTATCTATATGAGCTTTTCGGTGCAAAGCTTTTGAAGTTTTCCCTCTCACTATTAGATCATATTGTTGCGACTATCAAATGGAAAACATTAGTATTAATGGTATTGCCATCATCATATTTCATGGAACCATGTTTCCTTTGAATGTATAAAGAAAAATTAATCCTCGTCTTCATTTTGGTGTTGTTAATTAAGCATGTTATTCGCACCAATGACCATCCTTTTGGTGAGTTAATAAAATGCGGACATATTGATCAATCTGTTTCATTTGTACAGAAATTTGGCATGATTGCATGGATGGACACAATTGGAAGGTCAAGTATTATGGTTACGGAACGAGGAAACCATGGCATTTACTCGTTTTGGCTGCATACAAAATTTTGTGTAATTTAGCGAGGGTTGGGTATTATGCTTCGGCTAATATTTCTAATTTTCCACCCTCTCTTTTCTAGCCTCTCTTTTGGTGATCCTAACCTTGTTTGGAAAAAGATCTGGAAACTAGCTATTCCTCCAAAGGTTTTGTTTTTTTCTTGGAGGGTGTTTTCATGATTTTATCACTACTCGAGCTAATTTGTTTCGCCGAAATATTGAGAAACAGAAATTTTGCTTGGATTGTGGTGCGAAGACACGTACGGTGTATCGTCCGTTTTTGGAGTGATCCTTTTTCTAAATCATTCTGGAGGTCAATGAAGGAACTTTTCAACATTAAATTATCAATGCTTAATCAGCGTACCTAGAAGTATGACTTGTTGGATCATGATATATGTAGTCAATGATATCTCTTACACCATTCCTTGGTATGTGAGCGGTCTAAGCGGCTAGAAATGGCTGGAACCATTGCGAGGTCCCCCTCATCCTACCACTTGCTTGCAAATGGGCAAGATATTATGTAAGTGACTGATTTAGACGTGATCACACACTCGTTGGGTAACCCCAAGTGGAAGGTATGATGTAGTCTAGGGGAAATTATCCTCCGATTAAGGAACCAGGGTTATCAATCCAGTAGGACTCCGAAGTCTTGGAGAAGGTTGCTTGTTGCATGCGGGATCAACAAACGTGGAACCCGCACACAACACACAAACTCTCTCTTGTTCCCAACTTTCAAGAAGGTTGTCAGTCTGCTCGTCTTGCTGAAAACTAGAGAATTAAACGATAGAGTATTGAAAAGTACTAAGAGTAAAAAATAACAACAAGGAATCAATGGCGAAAGTTGAAAGTAATGGGCACCCTGGGGGGTGAATAGGTGCTACGACTAATTTTAATTTTCTTACAAGATTAGGATTGACACAAAGGTAAATTATCTAGATAATGCAACTTTGGTGAATTTACCTATATGACTAGAACACGCACAAAGACAATACAAGCATAAGTAAAGGAGGAAGGGAAAGAGGTAACTGATATGAAGCAAACGGAGACATGATGTATTCCCGAGTTCCTCCTTGTTAAGGGAGTACGTCTCGTTGGAGGGGTGTGAGCTCGCCATGAAGGCCTACTCAACGCCACAAAGACCTCACCCTATTCTCCGATGAACCCCGCCACAAAGGCCTAGTCTACCTTCCACTATTGATCCCCTTTGAGGCGGGAATCGAATCGTTTACAAACAACTTGGGGAACACACCCACAACCAAATTAGGGCTCCCAACAATCACAAGAATCACCAATAGTAGCAAGATGCCTAGGTTCTCCACAAGAGGAAACCCTAGGCAAGATCCCTCAAGCTAATGAGGGGAAATGAAGAACGGCTCGGTGAAGATGTAGATTGGGGCCTTCTCCTTCAATCCTCAAAAGATCAAAAAGTTTGGTGGGAGTAATTGCGGATTTGGTGAGCTCAATAAATGCTAATGGACGAACTAGAGCTCAAGGAGGAAGATGAGGGGTATTTATACCCCCTCCTCAAATCTAGCCGTTTGGCTGGAAAAGAGGTATCGGAATATCCGGTCGAAGTTTGGACCGGAATATACGGTCGGGATATTTCTCCAGATCTGATCAAACTCGTTGACTTCAACCTGATATTCCGACTGGGGCTGAATAATCCGGTATGAATAATCCGGTTGTCTTCTGTCCCGAGCAGGCACCTGAACCAGATAGTCTGGTTGGCATGGAATAATCCGGTTCAAATAATCTGGTTGGCTTCTGTGAGTTGAGGCTTCAGTCCTTAGTCAATTTTGAGCAGAAACTTCCTCAACTGGAATATCTGGTACGATATGAATAATCCAGTACCAATATTCCGGCTCTTCTCTGTCCCGAACTAGACAGAAACCATCCTAACCGGAATATCCTGTTTCCCAGAATAATTCGGTTAGAATAATCCGGCTCCTCACTGTCCCAAATCACTTAGCCCAATCTTCACCGATCTTTTTGGTGATCGATGCTGATGTTAAAGATAACACCTGCACACTTAACACCTAGATAAATAATGTACTTAGTATTGTTAACTAACACACAAAACACCGGGAAAACGAAATGCACTTTCAATCTCCCCATTTTTGCTGTTAGATGACAATACTAAGATTTGCAATAAAACCTTGACGAGTACATGTTTGAAACAAAATGGAAATGTCTCCCCCTATCTATATGCACATCTTTTGTTTGCCTCAAATGCAAAAAAAATGCAATAATACAAGGAGACCAATTTCTAACAAGTAGAAAACATGTCAAAGTAACCAATATGTTGAGGAAGTGATAAATATATACCTTGTGCGTAGAGATGACAACAAGAATACCCAAGCACAACAAGAGATAATATCCTCAACATATAATAGACGATCATAGATAACCATAGATAACCAAATACCCATAGTAGATAACCATAGTCACCATAGTCTCACAACACATAACACATAGTTTTAAACGAGACAATAACAAGCAAATAGTTCACGAATAAGACTAAATGGACACAAGCTGTCAAGAAATGGTAAAAGCATATGCTTGTGCCCGAAACCCATGCAAATCTCGTAGGCCTAATACTACTTCTCCCCCTTTGGCATCAAGACACCAAAAAGGAGATAGGTAGTGGTGCTAGCGTCCCAACAACGATCTAAGCACCGGAATGCTTAGACGACTCTCCCGCTAACGCATCAGAAGCACCCTCAGCAGCCCTCTCAAGATCCTCGTCCACGTCCTCGTCTTCCTCATAGAAGTCATCTCCAACATGAGTACTGGAAGAAGCAGCTGTGGCACGAAGAGCCTCCTCAATCCGCTCCCAAGGGGTACGGTCTCTGGATGACCACTAAGAATAGGACTCTGGGACAAGAGTAGCAGGAAGATCACCAGTAGCACCACTCACGTGATGAAGAATCTGACGCTGAGATCTAGATATGGCAGTATCCCTGTGGTAGGCCTAGTACTGCTCCTTGTGGATATCCACCTTCATGCACAGCACATTGCGCTGAAATCAGGAAATCTTCCTGACATTGCGCAGAGTGGTGGAAGAATCAGACATGCGAGCACTAGAAGGGGCCACTCCTCCCATAGAGGCATCACCCTCAGGAGGAGGAAAAGGAGCACGTACAACCTTCTTCCTCTTGACATACAACTTCTTGAAGCGATGTTCTTCCTTTGGCAGCTCATTGAAATCCCTCTTCATGGTGTCCTTGATCAGCATCATAATATATGGTCCATAGGGCATGGTGTTCCCACCAATCATGGCATTGCGCAACTCATGGAAGATAATGTCCATGATATCCACAGTATAGGAGGAAGTAGGATCCTCATCCTCCATACACTTCTTAGCCAAAATGAGAAGGTTGCACAATGGAATGGTGAGAGCATCATTGTTACCTCCACTAGGCACCAAGAAGGACCGAAAGAGGCGCACAAGATGATCATAGAACGGAAGGAGCCCTTCCAGCTTCCCAACAGTGTAACCTGGAGCATACATCTCTTCCATTGACCTCTCTCGCTGTGGTCTCTCCACATCATGCATACAGTGACCAAGTGGAGGATGAGAGTTGTGCTGGTAACCAAGAAGACAACCCAGCCTGTGGAATGGGGCCTCACAAGGAGTGGACTGGGTCATCCACTTCAGACCACATGGAACACTGGAATCAAACACCATAGTGGACATGAACTGAACAATGAGCTTGGTGTTGTAGGGGAAACGGGTCCTCCGGAAGCTTCACAAGACCAAACCTCTCAATGATACTAGCAGCATCAGCAAACTCTTCCTTGTCCCTGATCATCTCAAACCTGGTGGGAAGCATCTGACGGATGGGAAACTTGTAGTCAGAGTAGATGCCAGCATAGATGTAGGACTGCTTCATGCACCAGAACCGAGCGTCCTCACAATCAACATCACGTGGAGTGTTGTACCAATCCTTCTAACGGATCTGAGCATAATCATGAGTGGTGACATCCGTCTTGTAATTCTTTCTTGCTTCCTTGCCTTTCTTCTTCCTTGATGGCTTCGAGGCCAAAGACTTGGTCTTGGCAACAACTTTCCTTGGAGGGCGAGAGTCGCCGGGATCCTCATCACTAGTGTCCTTGTATGAAGGACGCTTGGGAGGGCCCAACTAGTCAGCGCGAGAGCTACCTGTGAAGGAGAATCATAGAGGAAGCAATGGGGTAAGTGCACACATGTCTAACAATGGAGGAATCATACGTCAAAACAATAGGGAAGTGTCCATGGTACGATGGAGAATCAATTCTAGCTAGGATCAAACCAGTACAGGTGATGTTCGGGACAGAACTCAAACGGATATTCCGGTTCAGTTCTGTACCGGATATTCCGATTTCCTGACAGAACATAGCCGGATATTCCGGTTCAAAACTGAACCGGATATTCCTATTGCACGATAGAACACAACCGGATACTCCGGTTCAATACTGAACCGGACATTCCGAGTGCAGGAAACCAGCACTAGATTGATCCTTTCCTAGATTTGAAAACTAGATCGGTGCCATGTGAATCTAACCTATTGTAAATAGCTATTATAGGATACCCTAGGAAACATTCACTACCAAGCATTTGCAAGAAAAACACGAATCCATGGAGAGGTAGGGTTATGGCACAAAGATTCAAAAGATTTGAACTTTACCGGCGTCCATGGATGAAGATGCTTGGATGGAAATGCTCCCAAGGTGATGGAGAACAAGATCCGGACAAGAACTCGCAGATCCCATGGAGGAAGTGGCCTGGGAGGCCAAGAATCAGAGAGGCGGCGCGTTGGTGGATAAGAGGAGTTGGGGGAGAAAAGGCAAGAACTGCCTCTCTCCCCGTGCCCCTCCGAATAAGTCAAGATGCGCCGGACTGGATATTTCGGTTCAAGTATGAACCGAATATTCCGTTTCAAAACTGAACCGGATTTTCTGGATGCCTTCTGATTCGAAACTTCCTAGTTTCAAAGGAATGACAAGTGTGCTAGATAGAGTTTGGTTTTTTGGTGGAAAGGCTTAGGATAGAAACACCAAACTAGAAGTAGTACTTATCCCGCTCATTTCCAATAATCAAACAAACAAAAAGACCAATTGAGTGAGATTTTCCCACAAAAACACTTAGCGAGGGAAGACAAGAGAAATGCAATGAAATATCGAATAAAACTCAACTAAGATGCAACTCTTCACAAAGAAGATGTTGGTGGCCCAAGCCACCATGTAAGAGATCATGGTATGACACCGCGAAGATATATCTTAGGTGCATGGCCAATACTCGACATTGAAGCTCACAATTCAACATTAGAAAAAGAGAGATAACAATGAATTTTTGCTTTGGGCATAATGGGGGGGGAGGGAGAAACCAATGTGTTAGGATAACACTCCCCCTATGTCCATGCCTACACCTAAACCCAAACACGTATCAACTATAGGGGTGTGTGCAAGATCTTCAAGTCAAACTCCTAGAATCAATGATATTTAGCTCATTCCTCAAGAACATGAATCTTGCATCATCAAGAGGCTTCATGAAGATGTCCGCGAGATTATCCTTGGTGGGGACATATGCTAGCTCAATATCACCTCTTGCCACATGATCCCGAATGAAATGATGACGAATGTCAATGTGCTTTGTCCTTGTATGTTGCATGGGGTTGTAGGCGATCTTGATGGCACTTTCATTGTCACACATGAGGGGAACCTTCTCCAAGTGAACATCGTACTCTTTGAGGGTTTGCCTCATCCAAAGCAATTGGGTGCAAGCACTAGCGGCCGTCACATACTCGACTTCGGAGGTGGAGAGAGATATGCAATTTATCTTCTTGGAAGACCAACTCACCAAGGACCTACCAAGAAATTGGCAAGCCCCGGAAGTAGACTTCCTATCATCTTGATCACCGGCCCAATATGTGTCCGTGTAGCCCTTGGGAGAAAATGGTGCCCCCTTTGGGTACCACAAACCGAACCTTGAGGTATCAACCAAATACCGAAAGATCCTATGGACCGCAACTAAGTGGCTTTCCTTAGGAGCCGCTTGGCACCTTGCACACACACCTACACTAAAAACGATATCGGGCCTAGATGCACAAAGGTAGAGCAAAGAATCAATCATAGAACGATAAAACTTTTGGTCCACATCTTTACCATCCGGATTGCGCTTGAGGTGGCATTTGACTTGCATAGGTGAAGGCTTTATCTTTGCACCTTGGAAATTAAACCTCTTGAACATGTCTTGGGTGCACTTGGCTTGAGAAATGAAAGTCCCACAAGCCAATTGCTTGATCTCAAAGCCAAGAAAGAATTTAAGCTCTCCCATCATGGATATCTCAAACCTGTCAGTCATAAGCTTCGAGAACTCATTATTAAAAGCTTGGTTATTTGAGCCAAAGATAATATCGTCCACATAGAGTTGGCATATGAAAAGCTCTCCCTTTACCCTCTTTGTGAAAAGCGTGGGGTCAATATTCCCAACTTCAAAACCACGGTCTTCCATTAACTCTCTAAGGTGCTCATACCATGCACGTGGTGCTTGTTTAAGTCCATAGAGCGCTTTATGGAGCTTGTAGACATGGTTAGGAAAGCTGAGATTCTCGAACCCCGGAGGTTGCTTAACATATACCTCCTCTTTTAGTGGACCATTCAAGAAAGCACTTTTGACATCCATTTGTTGCAATTTGAAATTTTGCGAAGATGCATATGCAAGGAGGATACAGATGGAGTCAAGGCGAGCCACGGGATCATAGGTCTCATCAAAGTCAATGCCTTCCACTTGAGTGTAGCCTTGAGCCACCAATCTTGCCTTGTTCCTTATGAAAATGCCATGCTCATCTTGATTGTTATTGAATATACACTTAGTTCCAATAACATTGTGGCAATCTTTGGGCTTCTCAACTAGCTTCCAAACTTTATTGCGCTCAAAGTTATTGAGTCATCATGCATAGCTTCAACCCAATCGGAGTACTCAAGAGCTTCAAACACTTTCTTTGGTTCCACCATAGATATGTGAGCTTGATTCTCACTAAAATGTGCCAATTTCCTTGTTGTGGATCTTCGAGCTTGAATATCTTCCAACACTTTGTTGTCTTGAGCATTAATTTGCTTCAAAGCTCTTCTTATCCTTCTAGCACGACACGCTTCGATCTCCTCATTATTTCTAGGAGGAATCACTTGATCATCTTGATAATTTGGGTCCCCAACTTGGCCTTGATCATCATCATCATCATCATCAACAACAACTTCTTCAACACTAGCTTCAACTTCAGGAGTGGAGGATGAGGATGGTTGATCTTGGCCTTGACCTTGACTCGCTTGAATGATAGGAGTGGTTGCATCTTGCGTAGTAACTTGGTCAATAAGAGGAGGGTCTTCAACATGTTCTTGGGTAGGTGCATCACTTGGATCCTTGGCTTGTTCTTCTATTGTAGAGGAGGGCTCCACTTGAGTAGAGCATAGTCCTTCTCGAGTCGCCATAAGGTGTCCCTCAATGGGGCGGAAAATGCCACACTCATCCTTCCTATGGCTTATTGAGGCATTTCAACATCTACAATAAAAACATGAAATTGCGCCACTTGGGAGCCATCATTTTCCTCGAAAACCACACTACAAGATTCTCTTGCACTTGAAGAATTAGAGCCATGAGTATCTTGAGTAGTCATCAACAATCACCAAGCAATACTTCTTGCCTCCAAGACTTGCCTCGGGCACGGCACCAAAGAGATCAACATGGAGAAGATCCAAGATCCTCTTTGATGAGATAATAGTCTTGGCCTTGTGGGCGGCATCATGCATCTTCCCTTCAACACACGACCTACAAACGCGATCTTTGTAAAAGTAAACATTTTCTTATAGTCCGAGAATAAGGCCACCTTTGTGAAGACTTTGCAAAGTTCTCACGTTGACATGGGATAAGCGGCGATGCCACAGCCACCCTACGTCCGTCTTTCCGGAAAGACACGTTGATTGAGAGTTGGTAGACTTCGAAAAGTACACCACAAACAACTCATTTTCAACATGTTCCACGTATGCGACGTCAAGAGTCTTGCTCCTCAAAAGGACCACAATATCAGGATCAAAGAAGACGGAGAAACCCATCTTCCCTAATGAAAGAACTGAAAGTAAATTGTAACCAAGGGATTCAACAAGCATGACGTCCACTATAGTGATATCAGGAGCAATCATAACCTTGCCAAACCCCGATACCTTAGACTTGTACTTGTCTCCATAGATGACGATTGCATCAATATCATTTGGGCGCAACTCCGTCACAAGTTCTTTGCTTCCGGTCATATGACTAGTGCATCCACTATCAATTATCCATTTAGACCCACCGGAAGCATAGTCCTGCAAGAGATCATTGACTAGAGTTAGGACCCGAGGATGGTCCCTTCATGTTAGCAACAAGGGTCTAACCCAAATGGTATAGTCAATGTAACCCTCAATAGGACCAACATTTTTAGCTTGCACAACACCATAATAATCAACATATAAGAAATGGTGTGGATTGTTAGTTCCTGCGGAAATGCTACGAGTAGTGTTGTCCCTCATGACACCACTACTTGAAGCAACATTGTTAGCTTGTGCGGGAGTCCTACGACTAGTGTTGTCCCTAAGGACAATACCACCTGAAGCACCATTGTTGGCCTTCTTCTTTCTCTTCTTCTTCTTCTTGTTCTTCTTCTTGGAAACATAGCCAAGACCTTTCTTGCCCACTTGTTGCCTTGGAGGACTCATTTTTGGTCTAGCAACAACCACATGAGGGATAGGGACAACTACTTGTGGTATAGAGACCACAACCTTCTCAACTTGAGGGCCTTTGCCCTTGAGTCTTCCTAGCTCTTCCTTCAACCTAGCATTTTCCTCAATAATATTTGCATGATCACAAGAAGAAGTAGAGGTGCTAGGGTTGTTATGTTGATTAAGTTGAGTTTGAAGTTGTTCATGCAACTCTTTGAGGGAAGAATGTTGACTCTCCAAGGCCTTCCGAGCCTTGCTTAGCTTTTCAAACTCCTCGGTTGGTTTACCATGACCAACACCAAACTCAACCTTATCCTTTTTAGCCTTTTTATATTTAGAAATTCGAAGGTCACGCTCCTTAGTGATATTAGAAACAAGTTCATTATGTGACACTTCAATAGATTCAAGTTCCTCCTCAAGAGAAACTCTACCATCATGCTCTTCCTCAAGAGTCATAGAGAGGGATGCTATCTCATCCGCATCCCTTCTTTCAATCTCACCTTTCTTCTCAAGAGATTCATGGGCCTCTCCCAATTGGATCATGAGATGATTATATTACTTCTTGGTCTCCCCTTGTATGTTAGACATAAAACGTTCCAAAGAGAGAATTTCATCTTCTACTCTAAGACTAGCATGATTTTCTAGTTCACTTGGGGTCTTAGAGTTGGGAGAAGGTGATACCTCCGAGGGCTTAGCCATGAAGCACTTGGCATTTGGGTGAGGATAATTCTCATTGGGGTATCCAAAGAGAGATGAAGATGATGGAGTCGAAGCAATAGCAAGAGCGGCCACTTCACTTGTGGTTTCTTCTTCTTCATCATCACTTTCGGAATCATAGTCCTCTTGAGTACAAGCACAAACTTGGTGGGGGACTTCTTGTTGAATGGTGTCTTCTTGAAGTGAGGTTTCTTGTAAGAAGCGTTTGACTTGTCCTTGCGAATGAGCTTGCCACCATGGAGTTCTCTATTTTCATAGGGACACTCTACAATGAAATGGTGCTTATCTTGACAATTGAAGAAAGACCTCACTCGTTGAGTCCCATCATTGCCATAGCGAGACTTGGTATTCTCCTCAACATATGCCTTGACCTTGGGGGATTCCTCCAAAACTTTTGCACGGTAAGAGCAGTAATATCTTTGAGCACGGGATCATATTCTTGATCCTTCAATGGAGCCAACTCTTCATGGCACTCTTCTTCGTACTCAACCTCCCTTGACACAAATTTGACCTTCAAAGCAACCGATGCCCCTTTGTGCATTCCTATGGTCCTAGCACGGTTGTCAAGAGCATTCTTGGTTTGCACTTGATAGGAGCACATCTCTTGTGTAAATTGGGTCGAGGTCAAAGAAGCAAAGTCATGTATTCCTTGAATGCTCTTCAAATCCACGGGCTCAAATGGAATGAGAGCAATCATGTACTTCCTCTTGATCCAAGAATCATCAATGTACTTGGCACCAACATTGGAGAATGTGGTGGAAAGAGTCTTGAGCCTTCGGTACATGTCTTCATGGCTCTCTCCATCATGCATATAGAACCCTTCGTCCTCATTGCTCAAGGCATCATACCTATTCCTTTACATCCTTTCATTGCCCACAAACATGACGACAAGAGTGTCCCATGTTTCCTTGGCGGTGGAATATTGTTGAAGATGAGGCATGTGGTTAGGACCCACGGCTTGTTGAAGAATCGACAAGGCGGTGTAGTTCAGTTGACAATCTATGGCTTCTCTTCTTGTCAAGTTCCTGGGGTCATGAGGCTTGTATCCATCACGAGTGACCCTCCAAAGTTCTATACAAGAAGAGTTCAAGTGAGTTTCCATGTAATATTTCCATTCACGAAAAGAAAATGCATCAATTTTAGGGTGGATCTCCCCTAGGGATTATATGAGGACGTCGTACAGGAGGATCGGGAGAATAATGTCCTTTGACAGAGTGAAATTGTCCATCTCCTTCCGTACCCTTATCGGTGGAGTTCTTAACGGAAGCATCTTTAGATGGATCACCATTATCCCCTTTCTCGGCGCCATCTAGAACTTTGTCCGGAGGAGGTGAAGTAGGGACTTCCGGTTCCTTGTATTTCATGAATTGCAACATGAGTTTTCGCAATTCATCGATTTTGTTCTCCATGGAAGAGGTTAATGAATTTTTCAAATCATTGAGATCATCCATAGAGACTTGCACCGCGGAACCAGCGGTCTCCGTCTCACCGACCATACTTAACTCTTAGGCGGTTAAGCCCGATAAAAGAGCCGAGGCTCTGATACATATTGAAAGTAATGTATGGGCACCTAGAGCGGGGTGAATAGGTTCTACGAAATTTTTTAATTTTCTTACAAGATTAGGCTTGACACAAAGGTAAATTTTCTAGATAATGCAACTATGGTGAATTTACCTATATGACTAGAACAAGCACAAAGACAATACAAGCATAAGTAAAGGAGGAAGGGAACGAGGTAACCAATATGAAGCACATGGAGACACGATGTATTCCCGAGTTCCTCCTTGTTAAGGGAGTACGTATCGTTCGAGGGTTGTGAGCTCGCCATGAAGGTCTTCTCAACGCCACAAAGGCCTCACCCTATTATCCGATGAACCCCGCCACAAAGGCCTAGTCCACCTGCCACTATTGATCCCCTTTGAGGCGGGAATCGAATCCTTTACAAACAACTTGAGGCACACACCCAAAACCAAATTGGGGGATCCCAACAATCACAAGAATCACCAGGAGTAGCAAGATGCCTAGGTTCTCCACAAGAGGAAACCCTAGGCAAGATACCTCAAGCTAATGCGGGGGAAATGAAGAACGGCTCGGTGAAGATGTAGATCGGGGCCTTCTCCTTCAATCCTCCAAAGATCAACAAGTTTGGTGGGAGGGATTGGGAGTAATTGTGGATTTGGTGAGCTCAATAAATGCTATTGAATGCTAATGGACGAACTAGAGCTCAAGGAGGAAGAGGAGGGGTATTTACACCCCCTCCTCAAATCTAGCCGTTTGGCTGGAAAAGTGGTAGCGGAATATCCGGTCCAAGTTTGGACCGGAATATCCGGTCGGGATATTTCTCCAGATCTGATCGAACTCGTTGACTTTAACCGGACATTCCGACTGGGGATGAATAATCCGGTTGTCTTCTATCCCGCGTAGGCACCTGAACCAGATATTCCGGTTGGCACGAAATAATCCGGTTCAAATAATCCGGTTGGCTTCTGCGAGTTGAGGCTTCAGTTCTTAGTCGATTTTGAGCAGAAACTTCGTCAACCGGAATATCCGGTACGATATGAATAATCCGGTACCAATATTTCGGCTCTTCTCTGTCCCAAACTAGACAGAAACCATCCTAACCGGAATATCCGGTTTCCCAGAATAATCCGGTTACAATAGTCCGGCTCCTCACTATCCCAAATCACTTAGCCCAATCTTCACCGATCTTTTTGGTGATCGATGCTGATGTTAAAGATAACACATGCACACTTAACACCTAGATAAATAATGTACTTAGTATTGTTAACTAACACACAAAACACCGGGAAAACGAAATGCACTTTCAAAAGTGCTCGAAAGAAGTTGCAATAATGAGGAAAATATGACCGGGGCCATAGTTTCACTAGTGGTGTCTCTCCAAAGAAAACAATTATGCTGGGTGAACAAATTACAGCTCGACAATTGACAAATCATGAAATATAACAATACTATTATGACGAGAAATAGTTCACGGGTTCTAACATTGTATGCATTGTGTTAAGGAATATAGACCACTATCCAGCATGCATCCATATCTAAAAGTCCACCTCAAGAAAGTTATCCAACAAATCTCATTGGTATTAAGTTGCAGCAACGAAGTCCGCTTTGTGTGCAACACACAAATGCAGTAAGAACAATACGCAATGTAAGAAGTGGTCCTCGTCCATATACAAGAGCACCACTGTTTTCCGTCTAGTAGCAGTAGCATATCCCCCATCCGTCATGTTTCTGTCACTCGAGCACAGATGTAAGGAAGGCATGAACCCACTATCTAGCATACAAGCACTCTCTTTGAAGTGAAAACAACTATGTGTCCAAGGTAATCATAAACACTAGAGAGCATTGCCAGACAACATTAAAACTCTCTACAAATATAAGTGAAACATCTCAGATTGACATGAAAAAAATAACCATAATATCATGGTTCATCGGATCCTAGCAAACACAACATGCAAAATTACATAACGGTGGTCTCGATCATGTGAGACAGCTCACGAGACTCTAAACATGGAGGCATAAGGGAGAGAAAAACCATCTAGCTACTTCTATGGACCCGTAGTCCCGAGATGAACTACTCATGCATCTGTTCAGAGACGATGATGGCGATGTAGAGGCCTCCAATGACGATTCCCCTCTCTGCCAGGGTGCCAGAATAGGGCTGCAGAAGCCCTAGATTGGACTTTCGAGGCGATGGCACCTCTTTGTTCGTTTCTTGGAAAATAACTCTGTCCCCCAACGTTTTAGGGTTAGGGGCAATTTATGGGCGAGGAGGCGACGAGAGGCGGTGGCCAGAGAAGCCAGGGGCCCACTAGGCGTGGCCTAGGGTAGGGTCACGCCTGGCACCCCATGGGTGCCCTGTTCCCCCTTCGGCTCTTCTTTGGACTCCGTTTTCGTTCCAGGTAAAAAACGATCCCTATGGATTTTCAGCCCTTTCCGAGAATATTTCTTTAAGAACTTTTCTAAAATAGAAAATAGCAGAAAACAACAACTAACCTGGGGCATCTCTTTAATAGGGTAGTCAATGAAAACATTCAGAAAACGAAGGAAAACAAGTAGAAAACAAAAGGTATTGGGTAAAAAACAAGCATGGAGCATCAAAAATTATAGATACGTTTGCAACGTATCAGCATCCCCAAGCTTAACTCCTTATAGTCCTCGAGTAGGTAAGTGATAGAAAAATAATTTTTTAGGTGACATGAAGCCAACACAATCTTGATCAACCTTATGGTAAAGCATTGCACAATAAGATCAAAGTACTTTAACAAAGGCATGAAAAATATTAGTTGAACTAATGTAAACTTAGCAACTATATTGCACATGAAAAGCAACACAAATAAATACAATGAATAATAATGCATTGAAAGTGATACGTTTGTTTCAATCATAAATAAAAACATAATAAAGTGATATCTAGCTTGTCCTTCATGTGGTAGCAAAGCATAAATGCCAGGACATCTTCAAAGTTTAAATGGTGGCTAGATTTAAATAATTTGCGAGCAAGCAATATCATAATCATGAATCAATCAATAATAAATTTTGGGACTATGCACATTATACTCAAAATGACAAGTATGCTCTCTTAACTAGTCCATAAAGTAAGAAGATAAAGACTCAACACAAAAGTAAAAGAAAGACCCTTCTCACAGGGAAGCAGGGATTACTCATGTGCTAGAGCTTTTTATTTAATAAAACAGAGGTATTGAAAATAATTTTTGAGGGAGGTGTATGCCTATGTCAACGAATGGTAATAAAAACTTATCATAATCCATGTCAAGCAATGTGTTTAGACATTTGAGAGCGGTTTCCATTAGCATTTTTTCTTATGGTTGATACTTCCCCCCACCTTGCCTTTCACAAACCAAAGCTAGTCGTATCCACGGGTGCCCACCAACATTCATCAAACCATGGGTAAGTGCCTTCTTTATATTATTTGAGTTCATATTATTTGGCACCAGCTCTCTCCAAATTTTGATGAGCACAGATTCCATACTCATCGGGTGAAGTAAGAGATAAGAACTTTTCTTGACATAAACCATGATAAACTTTAAACAACTTCCTCATGAGCTAAAACTGGAACACAAAAGTGGTTTATGTCGGACCCGTGGATACTAGGATATCCTGGGCTGTCTATTGCGGGCCCGACCTATCCCCGCGTGGCAGCGGTCCACCTTGGGTCCCTTCCAGAAGCGGGTGCCCGAGTGCCCTTCGGCTAATAGGGCCTCCCAATGAGGGAGCCCCCCTTGTGGAGATCATCGCCAAACCCTTGGAGAGGAGCTCTACCTCGCCCCCGCTCTCCTCCAGAGGAACCAGCGTTCACTGGGGAATAGCCCATGTGGGGGTGACGTCCTCCTCCCAGTGCAGTGACGAAGGCGCCTCAGGGCGACAGATATGCTTTAGGCACAGTTGCCACTCTCGTGTATAAAGCGCGCACTGTGGCTGCGCACGCCAAATATCTTCCCAAAGCTTTCCTCTTCGGTGCAAGAAGATTGGTCTGGCACTACAAGACGGAGGGAGTGATGGCCCACAAGTAATGGGGGTGTATCGTATTACTTTCGATAAATAAGAGTGTCGAACCCAACGAGGAGAAGAAGGTGTTGACAAGCAGTTTCGATGAAGGAATAACTGTAAATACTGAAAGATAAATTTGTAGGGGTTTTTGATATTGCAAATAAATAAAATGTGAGTAAATAAAATGCAGTAATAATAATTGCAGCAAGTGGCCCAATCCTTTGTTCAGCAAAGGACAAGCCGGTGGGTTTACTTATGATTAACAAACGTTCTCGATGACACACGGGAGGTTTGTGTCAAGTACTTTTGTTTCATGCCGCCGAATATTCTTTAGTGTTTTGATAAGTGTTGTGTGGGTGAAACTATGCTAATGTACCGTCCCATCCAAGACTAATACATACTTGTGATTATACCCCTTGCAAGCATCCGCAACTACAAGAAAGTAACTAATAAATAAATCTAACCACGGCTTTAAACTCCGGGATCCTACGCTCCCTCGTGCAATGGTTTCCTAATGGGGTTTAGGTTTCTGTCACTCCGGCAACCCCACAATTAGTAGCCAAATACACGATGCATTCCCCTAGGCCCATAAATGGTGAAGTAACATGTAGTTTACGTTCACATGACACCACTAGAAGAATAACACCACAACTTAAATATCAAACCATTAAATATAACTCAACATTACTTCACTACTAACAACTTGACTTCTCCCATGTCCTCAAGAACAACACGAACTACTCACAAGACATCATATGGATCATGATCAGAGGTGATATAATGGTGATTAACAATCTGGACATAAACCTAATCCAATGGTTTCACTCAATAGCATCAACTACAAGTAGTAATCAACACCGGGAAAGTTTCCCCTATAAAATAGACAAGATGCAACCCTAGATGTTACAGCGGAACATAGTGGAGCTGAGGGTGATTATGGTGGAGATGATGATGATGACGATGATGATCCCGATGAAGTCCATCTCGATGACGGTGACGATGGCGATGATTTCCCCACTCCGGGAAGAAATTTCCCCGACAGATTTCTCCCTGCCGGAGAGCTTTTCTCTCTCTGTTGTTTTCCGTCCCGCAGAGGCGGCGGAAAGACTCCTCGATGATTCTCTGTGTATTAGGGTTCCCGGGGGATGAAGTACGTCGAAGGGGCAAGCCAGAGGTGGGCCAGGGCCCCCTCACCATCCTAGGCGCGGCCAGAGGTGGGCCCACGCCTGGGCATGGTGAGGGCCCTTGGTGGCCCTCCTCCGGCTCCCCTTTTGGCTTCCTCCATCTTCGGGTGAAATAGAAACTTTCCGATGATTTTCGGGGTGCTCTGATCTTCGCGATATGGTATCCTGACGCTCCGTTTTCCAGCAGAATTCTGACTCCGGGGTTCAACTCTCCAATTATTGGAGAACATGTAAAATAGGTGAAATAACATAAGTATCATGCTCCAGTATGAAATATGTCAATGAATAACATCAAATTACTTAGACCTCGCTTGTCCCCAAGCGAAACTGAACTCACTAAACATGACCACAGGTTTATGGAGTGAAGAGTCGATAAATAAAATACGGACAAGAAGCATCACATTTATCTATGCACCAATCATTATAGACGGCAACTTCCTCTGATATAACTTAACTTGAAACGAGTAATGGGAGTCACAAACAAAGATGCAAAAGAGAGAATCAAAATTGGTGATGGAAAACTTCGTTCTTTGTGAGAGAAAATTTAATGATACAATACTTATCTTAGGTGAAGTCTTCATAACAAGGCTTATATTGTAGAGCTTAACATGTTTAATTATAAAAATCCTTTTATAGTGATTCATAACTTTCAAAGTAATATTCATTCAGATAATAAAGCATGTGCTAAACAAAGAAGGATAGAAAACATGATTGAATAAATCAACATATAGATGGTGAGATCACAACAACTCAAATGCTTGTTGGAGACAGAAAGGAATGGGTTTACCGACTCAACATAAAAGTAAAGGAGGCCGTTCACAAAGGGAAGCAGGGATCACTCATGTTCTAGAGCTTTTTGTTGAGTGGTGTATGTCTATGTCAACGAATGGGAACGAAAAACTTATCATATCCCATATCAAGCAAGGTTGTCGGTCTTTTGAGAGCGATTTCCGTTGATACTTTTTTCTCTTTTCCACATCATTGGCACTTCCCCCCACCTTTGCTTACAAAAACCATGGCTAACCGAATCCTCTGGTGCTGACCAATCAATCATCAATCCATGGGGAAGTGCCTTTCATCCATTATATTTATTTTTTCATGATATTTGGTACCAGCTCTCGGCAATATTAAGACGAGCACAAATTTCATACTCATCTGGGTGAAAGGGGGGGAAGAACCTTGGTTGACATAAGACATAATAAATTTATCACTACTTCCTCATGAGCTAAAACAGGAGCACAAAACAGGTTTAATAGTTTTGAAGGTTTTAAAGGTAGCACATGAATAATTTATTTGGAGTGGCGGTTCAATACCACGTATATGTAGGTATGGTGTACACAAATGGCAAGTTTTTGGTTCAGGGTTTGGATGCACGAGTAGAGCTCATACTCGGTACAGGGTTTTTGCCTAGCAAGGCTGGGTAGCAAGCATAAGAGTTGAGGAAAAACAAACAAATATACATATGATGAAACCAATCATGCAATCTTCATTGAAAGCCCAAGCGATCTTAACTTGTGAATACTAAGTTTATGAGCTAATAGGAAAATTCCTCTTTCTTATACTAGCATCTCAAAATATTATTTCTACTGACCCAAGCTAAGTTTGCTAAAACCAACTAGATTAACTTGATGATCTCCAAGGTTACACCAAATACTAACAACAAGCTCAACCATATGACAGAAATTGAAAACTAAAATAAGGTGTGCAGAAAGTAAATGCTAAAACTTCTCATTAATATTTCAAACCGGCAACTCACACCAAGGGATACAACGATAACCAACTAAGGAGAGATACTTCCATACTGCAAACCATCATATATGATAACTTCTCTACTCATGATATGACTCTACTAAAAAAGTAAAAGGATGAAAGATAGTGATGTGATACCGCGACACTCCCCCCAAGCTTGGAACAAGCCGAAGGGATGCCAAAACCAATGACAAATTATTTCTTCGGTGGTGATGACGAATCCTTGATGAGCTTTTCAACCAGTTCCTTCAATTCTTCAATCAGGTAGGTAAGATTACGGATCATCTCCGCATTGTTCTCAACACGGTTCATGAGCATGTCGGCCTTCACGTCCCAGCTCTTGGAGTGACTCTTGGACTTCGTATCCCCACTTTTGGAGTTACTTCCCCACTCCACTGTCTTTTCTGCGTGGTTAGAACGATTGATATCCCACATAGAGGGCAAATCCCTATGGGGCACCTTTTTGTACTGATAGTCATGGATTAATGTGTGGAAGTGGTTCTTGATGCCCGAAGCAGGTGTCCTCGAAGCTAAGGAGTGACGTGGAACCTTCCTTCCGGTGCTCATTCGCGCGCCTCTCTTGAGCTTCAAGGGATTAGCCACCACTCTAATGCTTGTGACGGTAGCGCGAGGGTACGCACTCGGAGTTTCTTCCACTTCTTCTTCAACTTCACTCTACATCTCCTCCTCCGGCTTAGGATCTTGTGGGTCATCTTCCTTAAGCTCCTTTCCCCTGTCGTTGTTGTCGGAGACCATGGTGCTTCTAAAACTGAGAGCACTTCTTGACAGAAAACAGGTCGAAACAAAAACACGATGAGAAAACGATATACGTACCCCGAGGGGTTCGGGGGATTATATAGCAAAAAGTTCCATAACGAAAGGAAAGTACTGGGTGAAAACGGGTCGGAGACGGACTCCGAGGCGTCCTCACCATAGCCAGGCGCGGCCAGGGGTGGGCCCGCGCCTGGGCATGGTGAGGAGCCTCCGGGCTCCGTCTCCGCCTTGTTTCCAGCTCATAAATTTTTTCATAATTTCCAAAAACTGTCAAAATAAAAGTTGGAAGATGATTCGCGAACGTTCTCTTACCAAAACTGATACCTATCCGAAAATTGACTCTGCAGTTTCTGAAATATGGTTCTTAATAAATTCCTCTGGGATCATGGCGAATACAATCAACATTTTCATTATAAGGATCTCCAGAATATAATGCTTGAGTCTTTGGCCGTTCACCACTTGTGAAATGTTGTCTTCAAGGGAAACAATTTTAATTTCCCCAAACGATATACCTCTTTGATAACAAAATGTCATTCCCATCTCGAGAGTAATTTTCCTGCAAAAAATCTAACACGATACCTATACAATAGCACTTTCTCACCAACATGAAATTCTCTTTCAATAATTCTCCTATCGTGCCACTTTTTAACTTTCTCTTTAAAGAGCTTAGCATTTTCATATGCTTCACTTCTCCATTCATCTAAAGAACTTAAGTCAAGCAACCTTTTCTCACCAGCAAGTTTAAAATCTTTATTAAGGTCTCTCACTGCCCAATAAGCTTTGTGTTCTAATTCTAAAGGCAAGTGATAAGCTTTTCCATAAACCATTTTATAAGGAGACATGCCCATGGGATTTTTATAAGCAATTCTATAAGCCCATTGAGCATCATTTAATTTACTAGCCCAATTTTTTCTAGATTTGTTAACAGTCTTTTGCAAGATAGATTTGATTTCTCTATTTGATAATTCTACTTTCCCACTAGTTTGAGAATGATAGGGTGAGGCAATTCTATGATTAACATCATATTTAGCAAGATTATTTCTAAAACCACCATGAATAAAATGAGAACCCCCATCAGTCATAAGATATCTAGGCACACCAAACCTAGGTAAAATAATGTCTTTAAGCATTTTAATGAGGTTTCACCATCAACACTTTTAGTAGGTATAACTTCTACCCATTTAGTAACATAATCAACAGCAACAAGAATATGAGTGTAGCCTTGTGAAGGATGGAAAGGACCCATAAAGTCAAAACCCCAACAATCAAACGATTCAATAACAAGAGAATAATTCATAGGCATTTCATTACGTCTAGAAATATTTCCAACCCTTTGACATTGATCACAAGATAAAATAAAATTTCTAGCATATTTAAAGATAGTAGGCCAATAAAAACCTGATTGTAGAACCTTATGTGCAGTTTTATCTCCAACGTGATGTCCTCCATAAGAACCTTGAAATTTTCTCAATATCTCTCGTTGTTCATTTTCAGGAACACACCTTCGCATAATACCATCAACACCTTCTTTATATAAGTGTGGGTCATCCCAAAAATAATGCCTCAAATCATAGAAGAATTTTCTTCTTTGCTGAGTGATACGTCTCCAACATATCTATAATTTTTTATGCTCCATGATCATATTATGTCAATTGCTACTTGTTTTCTCCCTTATTTACAGCATTTTTATAAGTTTTCCGGGACTAACCTAATAACAAGATGCCAAGTGCCAGTTCCATGTTTTCTGCTGTTTTTGGTTTTAGAAAAGTTGTTCCGGAAACATTCTCGGAATTGGACCCCACCATAGGGTGGGGGGAGTCGAAGACGGGCACCAGGGGGCCACATCATAGGGTGGCGCGGGTCCCCCTGGCCGCGCCAGCTATGGGTGTGGGGCCCCTGGAGCTCCACCGCCTTTTCCCTTTCGCTTATTTAAACCCCGGATGGAAAACCCTAAACACCTGATAAAAAAAAACCCCGAAAAGTTCCGCATCCGCCGTCACCGTCAACCCTAGATCAGGGGGTTCTGAAGCTATTTCCGGCACCCTGCCGGAGAGGAAATCATCACCGGAGGCTTCTACATCACCATGCATGCCTCCGGAGTGATGTGTGAGTAGTTCATCCTTGGACTACGGGTTCGTAGCTGTAGCTAGATGGTTGTATTCACCTCATATGCCTCCATGTTTAGATCCCGTGAGCTGCCTATCACGATCGAGATTGATCTTATGTACTTCTATATGTTGTGTTTGCTGGGATCCGATGAATATTGAACTTATGCCGAGTTGATTATAGTCTTTATTTGCATATGCTATTTGTGATCTTGCATGATTTCCGTTTCTAGTGGTTTCTCTGGCCAAAGAGTTGCTAGTGACTCCAAGAGGGAGTATTTATGCTCGATAGTGGGTTCATGCCTCCTCACCGCCTTGGTCGAGTGACAAAAACGTGAAGGGGAGGATGTGATGTTGCCATTAGGGAGAAAACAGTGGTGAGAGTGCCCGTGTTCATAATCATTGCTTACATTACACACTTTGTTTAATGCAGTTATCTGTTGCTTGCAACTTAATACCTAAGGGCGTTCGGATGATAACCTAAGGGTGGATTACTAGTCATAGATGCAGATGGATGTCGGTCTATGTATATTGTTGTAATGCCCGCACTAAATATCATAGTAGTCTTCATGTCATATATGTGCACTACGATGCAACCTCTATTTGTCAATTGCCCAGCTGTAATTTGTTCACCCAGCATGCTATCTTTTATGGAGAGACACCACTAGTGAACCTATGAACCCCGATCCATTTTCCACACTATTAAACAAACCAGAACTATTTCCTGCTTTCTTTACTTACTGCAAGCATACATCATTTTCCACACTATACGTCTAATCTTTGTTTGTAGCAAGACCGGTGAGATTGACAACCTCACTGTACTGTTGGGACAAAGTATTTTGGTTGTGGTGTGTGCAGGTTCCACGTTGTTGCTGACACCGGTGAAGCGCCAGTACCACCGTCAGTGGCATCAACCTTCCTGAGATCCTCTTTCTCCTACTGGATTGATAACCTTGGTTCTTAACTAAGGGGAATTTCCTACCTCTGTGCTAATCACACCCTCCTCTTGGGGTATCCCAACACACAACATCACTGAGCTGTAAAGGTAGGAGGCAAATACTTGGAAACAATAAAGTTAGCATAATCAGCATACCATGGACTCTCTTGAGAGCTCACTTTTATTGCAGCCAACTGTTCATTAGGAAAACTATCATTAACAGGAATAGGATCATCAGAGATATTTTCTAATCTAGACAAATTATCAGCAACAGGATTTTCAGCACCCTTCCTATCCAAAATATGTAAATCAAACTCTTGTAAGAGAAACACCCAGCTAATAAGCCTAGGATCATCAGACATATTTTCTAATCTAGACAAATTATCAGCAACAGGATTTTCAGCACCCTTCCTATCCAAAATATGTAAATCAAACTCTTGTGAGAGAAGCACCCATCTAATAAACTCTTGATCAGTATGAATAGTAACTTTAGAATCAACAATATACTGCCTAAATTTATCACAAGCAAAAAACTACAGATAGGAACTCTTTCTCAGTGGTAGCATAATTCTTTTGAGCAGCATCAAGAGTTTTACTAGCATAATGAATAACATTTAACTTCTTATCTACCTGTTGTCCAAGAACAGCACCTATTGCATAATCACTAGCATCACACATAATTTCAAACGGTAAATTCCAATCAGGGGGGTGAACAATAGGGGCAGATATTAAAGTCTTCTTTAAACTTTCAAAAGCTTCTTTACAATCTTCATCAAAAACAAAAGGTACATCCTTTTGAAGAAGATTAGTAAGAGGCTTTGATATTTTAGAGAAATCTTTAATAAACCTTCTATAGAAACCAGCATGACCAAGAATACTACGAATACCTTTGACATCCCTGGGACAGAGGATTTTCTCAATGGATTCAACGTTAGCTCTATCAACTTCAATACCTCTTTCAGAAATTTTATGTCCAAGAACAATTCCTTCATTAACCATAAAATGGCATTTCTCCCAATTAAGAACAAGATTAGTCTCCACACATCTCTGCAAAACTTTATCAGGATTGTGCAAACAATTATCAAAAGAAGTTCCATAGACGGAGAAATCGTCCATGAAGACTTCCACAATTTCTTCACAAAAACCATGAAAGATAGCAGACATGCATCTTTTAAAAGTAGCAGGAGCATTACATAAACCAAAAGGCATACGTGTATAAGCATAAGTTCCGTAAGGGCAAGTGAAAGTTGTTTTCTCTTGATCAGGCTTCCTAACAGCAATTTGAGAGAACCCAGAATAACCATCAAGAAAGCAAAAGTGAGTTTTCTTAGACAACCTTTCTAACATTTGATCAATAAAAGGCAAAGGATAATGATCTTTCTTAGTACCTTTGTTAACCTTCCTAAAATCAATGCACATCCTATAACCAACCACTACTCTTTGAGGAATAAGTTCAGTATTTTCATTTGGCACAACAGTCATACCTCCTTTCTTGGGGACACAATGCAAAGGACTAACCCATCTACTATCAGCAATAGGATAAATAGTACCAGCGTCAAGGAGTTTCAATACCTCGTTTCTTACCACATCCTTCATCTTAGGATTTAAACTGTGTTGATGTTCAACAACTAGCTTTGCATCAGGTTCAATATTAATAGCATGCTAACATATAGTAGGAGAAATCCCCTTCAAATCATCAAGAGTATAACCAATAGCACCTCTGTGTTTCCTCAATATTCCCAATAATCTCTCCTCTTCTTTACCAGGAAGTTTAGAACTAATAATAACATGATATAATTTATTATCATCAATATGAGCATATTTAAGATTCTCAGGCAAAGGCTTTAAATAAAAAACAGGATCCTCCTTGGGTGGTAATGTGGTACCCAAGTCTTCCACCGGTAAATTATGTTTCAGCATCGCTGGCTGATGTAGGAAAATCTCGTCAATTTCATTTCTTTCTTCCATAAAGACATCACTTTCGTGGTCTTCCATGTATTGCTGCAAAGGATTGTTAGGAGCAAGAGCAATAGCAGCCAATTGTTCAACTCTATAATTATCATTAGGTAATTCAGCTTCATAAGGTGCTTTAGCAAATTTGGAGATATTAAATTCATAAGACTCTCCATCAAACTTTGTAAGGATTTTCTCCTTTTTACAATCTATAACAGCACCACAAGTGTTTAAGAAAGGTCTACCAAATATAATAGGACAAGTATCACTAGCATAAGTGCCTAGTACTAGAAAATCAGCATGATATTTAGCTTTACCACATAAGACCTTCACATCTCTAACAATACCAATCGGAGAAATAGTTTCCCTATTAGCAAGTTGAATAATCACATCAATGTCTTCAAGTTCACAAGAACCAATTTCATGCATGATTTCTTTATAAAGCTCATAAGGAATAGCACTAGAACTAGCACCAATATCACACAAACCATAATGGCAATGATCATCTATCCTAACAGATAGCACAAGAACACTAGGTTTCCTATATTTACTAGGATGAGAGACAATATTAGAAGCATCTTCACAAAATATAATGTGTCCCTCTTCTACATTTTCAGAAACAAGGTCCTTTACTATTGCTACTATAGGGTCTACAGTTATTTGTTCCTCGGGTTCTACAGGTTTCCTTGCACTTTTATTAACCACACTAGCTAACATATAATGTTATTTTACCTTAGCAGGGAAAGACATTTTCTCAATATAAGGTTTAGGCACAATAGAATCAACAGTATGAACTTCTATATCTCTAGCAGGAACACAATTAACAGTATCTTTATAAGGTGCATGGTACTTATTCCATTCCTCTTTAGGAATATCAATATAAGAAGCAAAAGCCTTATATAAGTTTACAACAACTTGAGAATCAAGACCATAAACAATACTAACATTATGAAAATCATCGGATGACATAAAAGTTTTAATGCATTCATAATCATAATTTATACCTGACTTTCTACCTTTGTCATTCTCCCATCCTTCAGTGTTTTCTTGAATACGGTCAAGAAGATCCCATTTGGCTTCATCCTTCATACGTGTAAATGATCCAGAACAAGAAGCATCCAATAAATCCTTATCATGAAGAGAAAGCCTTGCATAGAAATTATTAATAACAATATTACTGGGGAGCTCATGAATGGGGCATTTGAGCATTAGTAACTTCAATATCCCCCATGCTTTGGCAATACTCTCTCTGTCATGAGGCCAAAAATTATGTATATAATTCCGATCTCTATGAATTTCACTCGGAGGATAGAATTTAGAATAAAAGAGAGGCACAATTTCTCCCATCCAATAGTCTGGCTATTTTTCAGTAGTTTGAACCATTCAGCGGCTCGACTTGTCAATGATATAGAGAATAATTTACTCTTCACTTGGCCCATTGTAATACCTGCACACTTGAACAACTCGCATAATTCATGTAAAAAGAGCAAATGATCACCAGGATGGGCAGTTCCATCACCTGAATAGCAGTTATTCATAACATGTTTAACAATCTTTATAGGTATTTTATAAGGATCCAAATCATTGGGCGGTGGGTCCCTTACTACCCTTGCTGTGGAAGCAGTGCTCGCAAATAAGGACTCAAAAGGAGATCCAAACATAGTGTAATAAAGTAGTAGACAATAATAAAAACAGCACTTACACCAGAAGCTTCCTTTCTCAATTCCACTTCCCAATAGCGCTTAGCTCCCCGGCAACGGCGCCAGAAAATAGTCTTGATGAACCACAAGTATAGGGGGTGTATCGTAGTACTTTCGATAAATAAGAGTGTCGAACCCAACGAGGAGCAGAAGGTGTTGACAAGCAGTGTCAATGAAGGAATAACTGTAAATACTGAAAGATAAATTTGTAGGGGTTTTGATATTGCAGATAAATAAAGTGCGGGTAAATAAAATGCAGTAATAATAATTGCAGCAAGTGGCCCAATCCTTTATTCAGCAAATCCCTGCCGAATCGGCTAAAACCATGCCAAATTTGAACTACAGGTGCCTCGTAGTTTGCTCGTTATTTTTTGCAAAAATCATTTTTAGGGGCAAAAGTACTTATTTCTTCAGAGATATGCCAAGATTTAGTCAAGATTCAACACCTAGGTACAAACGGTCACGTCCCCCGTTTTGACCGTATTTCAAAAGCGGCATAAATGGTTCAAAAAAATTAAAAAAAAATAGTTAACCTTCGCAATATGTCATAAGAAGTGACCTAGTATCCATCAAAAATTATAAACTTGGAATCCGGAAGTTATCTCGAAAAAGTGTTCAGAGAAATGAGCTATGAACTACGAAGATTCATGGCTTTCGGGCCAAATGACGGATGTTATGGCCACATCCATGACATAGTTTCTTTAAATGTGCCCATATTCCACACAAACATGCATATTGGAACAACAAACAATGTTGACGAAGAAAGTTTTATTTTTCGTTGAATAAAAAATACCATTTTCCATTTTCGGAGTATCGAAAAACAGGTTTTTTTGTGAAGCATCTACCAAAAATATGTTGCAAAATTATACCAAATAAAATTATAAAGTTATTAGACCATATTTGATCTACAAAAATTCAAATTACTTCCTCTACAAATCTTTCCATCCACCTCTTTTGAAAAAGACAAAGTTTGGTCGATTCAGCTGAAACCAGGCATAATTTGAACTACAGGTGCCTCGTAGTTTGCTCGTGATTTTTTGCAAAAATCACTTTTAGGTACAAAAGTAGCTATTTCTTCAGAGATATGCCAAGAGTTAGTCAAGATTCAACACATAGGTACAAACGGTCATGTCCCCCGTTTTGACCGTATTTCGAAAGCGGCATAAAAGGTTCAAAAAATGGATAACCTTTGCAATATGTTATAATAAGTGAACTAGTATCCATCAAAAATAATAAACTTGGAATTCGAAAGTTATATCTAAGAAGAGTTCACAGAAATGAGCTATCAACTATGAAGATTCATGGCTTTCGGGCCAAATGACGGATGTTATGGCCACATCCATGACATATTTTCTTCAAATGTGCCCATATTCCACATAAATATGCATCTTGGAAAAACGAACAATGTTGACGAAGAAAGTTTTATTTTTCGTTGAATAAAAATACCATTTTCCATTTTCGGAGTGTCAAAAACGGGTTTTTTTGTGAAGCATCTACCAAAACTATGTCGCAAAATTGGACCACATAAAATTATAAAGTTATTAGACCATATTTGATCTACAAAAACTCAAATTGCTTCCTCTAAAAAGATTTCCATCCACCTCTTTTGGAAAAGACAAATTTCTGCCGATTCAAATGAAACCGGGCAAAAATTGAACTACAGGTGCCTCGTAGTTTTCTCGTGGTTTTTTGCAAAAATTATTTTTAGGTACAAAAGTAACTATTTCTTCAGAGATATGCCAAGATTTAGTCAAGATTCAACACCTAGGTACGAACGGTCATGTCCCCAGTTTTGACCGCATTTCGAAAGCGGCATAAAAGGTTCAAACAAATTCAAAAAATGGATAAGTTTCACTATATATATATCATAATAATTGAAGTAGTATCCATCAAAAATAATAAACTTGGTTTTTTGGGGTTTAATTTGGAGTTCAAAATTTATTTGTAATTCGGAATTAAAAGGTATAGAAGAATTAAAAGAAAAGAACAAAAAAAAACAGCCTAGCCTAGCCGGCCCAGCCCAGCAGCAAGGCCGATCTGCTGTGGGCTTTGGCCCAGGAGGGTTTATAATGTACAAAATATGTTCTTGGTAGGAATAATCACAAGTCATGATGTGTCCTAGTGGTAGTCAGCTTGATTGACTTTCGTGAGGTGTGTGGGTTCGAGTCCCTCGTCCCACATATTTATTTTCTCGCTGTTGGTTGTTGTTCTGTCTCATACAAGTGGGCCCAGACCGTCAGACCGGCTCTTCCATTGCAGTTCCCACCTATCAGGTGAGAGATGTGTCCCACACGTGGGTCCCTCCGGTCGGACCACAAGTGGGTCTCGCCTGTCAGCTCAGATGGAGTTGACATGGCTCAAGTCTTTCTCTTCCCTGGGATCGTACGTGCCTGAAATCTTTCTAGTGACGTTGGGTCCCACATGTCATGTCCATGGTGGCAGATTGGCGGTGGGTATAAATTGACACCTGGACATGACACATAGGCGAGTCATTTGAAGACACCACATATTAGCAAGTTTGAACATTTAAATTGGTCTCAATAGGGCAATATAAGGGAGGCAAATTGAATTGTGACCAACTCATGTACATGTTTAGACTCTCTCTGAAGCAATTGACTCGAGTTATGTGACCAATTTTTTCCGGGTCACCGCCAGAAGGTCACTAGTTAACATATTTCTTGTAGTGGAGGTTTCTGTCAAGTGCTTTTGTTTCATGCCGCTGAATAATCTTTAGTGTTTTGATAAGTGTTGTGTGGGTGAACCTATGCTAATGTACAGTCCCATCCAAGACTAGTACATACTTGTGATTATACCGCTTGCCAGCATCCGCAACTACAAGGAAGTAATTATGAAATAAATCTAACCACAGCTTTAAACTTTGGGATCCTACGCTCCCTCGTGCAATGGTTTCCTAACGGGGGCTTAGGTTTCTGTCACTCCGGCAACCCCACAATTAGTAGCCAAATACACGATGAATTCCCCTAGGCCAATAAATAGTGAAGCATCATGTAGTCGATGTTCACATGACACCACTAGAAGAATAACACCAGAACTTAAATATCAAATCATTAAATATTACTCAACATTACTTCACTACTAACAACTTGACTTCTCCCATGTCCTCAAAAACAACAAGAACTACTCACAAGACATCATATGGATCATGATCAGAGGTGATATAATGGTGATTAACAATCTGGACATAAACCTAATCCAATGGTTTCACTCAATAGCATCAACTACAAGTAGTAATCAACACCGGGAAAGTTTCCCCTATGAAATAGACAATGCAACCCTAGATGTTACAACGGAACAGAGTGGAGCTGAGGGTGATGATGGTGGAGATGATGATGATGACGATGATGATCCCGATGAAGTCCAGCTCGATGACGGTGCGATGGCGATGATTTCCCCCCTCCGGGAAGGAATTTCCGCGGCAGATTTCTCCCTGTCGGAGAGCTTTTCTCTCTCTGTTGTTTTCCGTCTCGGAGAGGCGGCGGAAAGACTCCTCGATGATTCTGTGTGTATTAGGGTTCCCGGGGGATGAAGTACGTCGAAGGGGCAAGCCAGAGGTGGGCCAGGGCCTCCTCACCGCCCCCAGGCGCGGCTAGAGGTGGGCCCACGCCTAGGCATGGTGAGGGCCCTTGGTGGCCCTCCTCCGGCTCCCCTTTTTGCTTCCTCCGTCTTCGGGTGAAATAGGAACTTTCCGATGATTTCTGGGGTGCTCTGATCTTCGCGAATATGGTGTCCTGACGCTCCGTTTTCCAGCAGAATTCTAACTCCAGGGTTCAACTCTCCAATTGTTGGAAAACATGCAAAATAGGTGAAATAACATAAGTATCATGCTCCAATATGAAATATATCAATGAATAACAGCAAATTATGATATAAAATAGTGATGCAAAATGGACGTATCGGGGAGCGTCATCGGAGCCCCCACAGCTCTGCCATGGACGGTGGCGGTGTCCTCGATGACTACGACCAAGGGGACAACACGGAGTGGAGTTGTTCTCCACTTTGGCACCTTGTGGTAGCCTTTTCCCGCCGAGTATGAGCGGGAAGGAGGCCCAAAAATACCGGTATAAGTAGGGCCCCTTGGCCTCGGTAGAAGGGGATCCAGAACTCAACTCATCAAGAGCCCACCATAGCTAGTCCTGAGCACAAGCTCGCACCTTGTACTGTAGCTCATCGGAGTGAAATCCACATACAAGCAGGAGTAGGGTTTTACACTACAATGGTGGCCTGAACCTGGGTAAACTCACCATGTCACCCTTGTCTTTTGGCTGAGCTTCCCTCTTGAAGCCTCTCGAGGTGCGTGAGAACGTGGTTATCCCCCAGTGTTTGAACCTCTTGAGGTGACCCTATCTTTGACAGAACCACCTCTCCAACAGTTTAATAATTTTGAAGGTTTAAAGGTAGCACACGAGAAATTTACTTGGAGTGGTGGTGAAATACCACATATAGGTAGGCATGGTGGACACATTGGAAGATTGGGTTTTGGGGAGTTGTATGCACGAGTGGAGTTCATACTCAATACAGGGTGAAGGCTAGCAAAAGAATGGGAGCGACCAACTAAGAGAGCAATAACATCCATATTCATGCATATTGACAAAACATTATTAATCAAAGCATGAAGTGATATTACAAGTCAAAAAATAAATGATAAAGGCTATAAGTGACTTTTTTATAGTCATAACATGGTGTGAGCATGTTCCAAGTCAATCCAGATAAATCATTCAAAGGAGAATACCACAATACCATGCTTCGTTATGAGGAAATAACACCTGATTTAATTTCAGTGGAACATTAAGCACTCTAAGCTATTTGAGACTAGTCATGATACATCCTATACTACTAATCACACAATTAAAGTAACATCTAACATGACATGCCAACGTCTAAGCCACAGCCAAAACAAGATTCCTATTGCACCACTATAAGCATGAAATATTTTACTCTTCTCCAACACCAATCAACTTATTTGAAACAAATTTCAAAGAAAATAATAACTAAATACCAGAGAGCTAATCAGATATAACTAAAGCAAAGCAATAAGATCTGAAAAAATTCGAGTTTAAAACAAGAGCTAAACGTAGTACTAGAAAAAACTGAACACTCACGTGACATTAAGAGTGAAAACTTTGGTGTTTTAGGCAATTAAAACAGAGCATGTCTCTCTCCAAACTAAAAATATGATAGGATCCAATCATTTAATATAAAAAACAAAACAAAACTGAAAGCAAAATAAAATGATGCTCCAAAAATAACTCATATCATGTGAAGCAATATAAATATAGTGTTTTGAAAGAAACCTGATATTTTTGTTTATGAAGAAGAGGATGCCTTGGGAATCCCCAAGATTTGACGCTTGTACTTCTTGAATATGTCTTGGAGTGACATGGCATCCCCAAGCTTGAGCTTTTGTCCATCCTTTATCTCCTCATATCATCCTTCTCTCCCTACACCTAAAAACTTCCTCCACCTAAAACTTCTCACAATCTTCATTAGCAATGTTAGTTCATAAAAATAATAAATCCACTTGGTTCAGTTTCAACACAAGCCTAACACTCAATTTAAAACATTAGATACTTCCACAACTTATTTTAAGTATCCCCTCCCCCAAAAGAATCTCAAAAGAAAAAAGATTAAGAGGCAAATGCAAATATTGGCAGAAATCTATCAAAACAGAACAGTGGGTAAAGATGAATTTTTTGACTAGCTTCTGTTGCTCAAATTAAAAAGTGCAAAACTAATGGAAGTTAGATAACAACCTAGGGAAGGTTCCCAAAAAATATAAAAAATCCTCACATTCTGGCTGGGAGAACCGAGGTTTTTGGTGAAGTGCAAGAATCTGGACAGAAAACAACAAATTCGCCAAATCATACTAACTCTCTATTAGAGGTTACTCTTGGCACAATAAATAAATAAAAGGATAAGGAGCAGTTGTTACAGAGGTAACAACTTCCAAAGTAATGGGGAAAACTAGAAGCAAAAATAACAAGGGTTGTCGACCAAGAGTTCTTCCTTTATAGCCATTAAGATAGGCTCAGTATTCTCAAAAGATGCTCACATAAGAAATAAGAATTGAAGCAAAATTGAGCATCAAGAAGAAAATATGAAACACATTTAATTCTAACCCACTTCCTATGCATAGGAATCTTGTAAAGAAATAAGTCAAAGAAGCCCAAACTAGCAAGCACATGAAGGTAAAAAAAAAAAGCAATTTAAAATCTTTCAACATAAAGGGAGGTGTTTTAGTAACATGAAAATTCTTACAACCATATTTTCCGCTCTCATAATAATTTTCCGTAGCATCATGAGAAATCTCAACAATATAACTATCACACAAATCATGCTTTTCATGATCTACAAGCACACAATTTATATCAACGTCCAAAATAGCGGGATCGATATTTAAAAGCATGACTTCTTCAAACCCACTTTTGACAATATTGTAACAAGATGATTGATCACTCTACAAAGGTATGTGACTCCTTCTAGCTAAATTCAATACCCCTCCAATCCTATTTTCAGTAGCATTATAATTTATATCATCAGATGACATAGGACCATCATTTAGAGCATTATCATATAAATTTTCTAAGCAAACTTCCTCATTATCATCAATATCAATAGTAGGAACAAATAGAGGATTATCATACTATTTATCAAAATAGCAAGGATTATCATAAATTCTAGTAGGCAAAGTATCAAGTTGTTTCTCTTTGTTTTTCATCTTTGAGTCTTGGAGGTTGTTACCTCTGTAACAAGTACCAAGTTCATCCAACATGGGTATTTCATAAGAATTCATAGGATCATCACATCCATCAATATAGCACTCATCCTCCTTTGGTAAGAATGGAGGGTAATAAAGTAATGCATGAGTTAAAGAGTTACTCTCGTTAGAAGGTAGGAATGGGTAGCTACTCCATTCTTCCTCCTTTTTATCATCACTCTCCTCCTTTTTTTTCATCCAACGACCTTCCAATTTCACTAATTTCTTCTTCCATAGGCTCCTGAAAAATGTGGGTGTCCTCTTGTGAGGAAAGGAGTCTCTATTTACAATCAATGATATCATCATTATTGCTAAATATCTAGACAATAATTAAGAATGATAGAGCTTTTAAATTTAAGACCTTTTGAAGCAATACTAGTTTCATAATTCTTAACCATAAAAAAATCTATCTCAGAAGCTGCCATAAATGTAATAAATTGTTCTACTTGTTGAACTCCCAGACGAGTATAGTTTAAATAATGATAGGTTCCAATTAAAAGTTCTGTACTAAAGCGACATTGGAATTTTAAATGTCTATCATGTTGTTCAGAGCAACAATTTATATCATGCAGTTCAAGAAAAAGTCCAGCAATCTTATTTAACTTCTTTAACATGCCTATTAATATTTTTCCTTCTTTTGATTCTCTATGCTTTATATATAATTCTCTAGCCTCCATTAACATAGAGGCTTTAGTAAGTTCATACATAGCAAAAACATTAAAGCAAGTATAAGACTAGAAACTAGAGAACTATTTTTTTTGGATTTTTTTTTGATAAAGAGAAAACATGACTAAACAAAAGTAAACTAAGCAATAACAAAACAAAAGAAAGAGAGTAGAAGTGTGAGACTCCCATTGCAGCAAGCTTGAAGTCCCTAGAGAAGTTCGTGATGTGGACGTGATCACACACTCGTTGGGTAACCCTAAGTGGAAGGTATGATGTAGTCTAGCAGAAATTTCCCCCGATTAAGGAACCATGGTTATCAATCCAATAAGACTTTGAAGTTTTCGAGAAGGTTTTTTGTTGCACACGAGATCAACAAACGTGGAACCTGCACACAACACGCAAACTCTCGCTTGTCCCCAACTTTCGAGAAGGTTGGCAGTCTTCCCGTCTTGCTGATAACTAGAAAATTAAACGTATAGAGTATTGAAAAGTAATAAAAGGAAACGGAACAATACGGAAACAATGGTGAAAGTTCTTGAAAGAAGTTTGCAATAATGAGGAAAATAGGACCGGGGGCCATAGTTTCACTAGTGGTGTCTCTTCAATGAAAACAAACATGTTGGGTGAACATATTACAGCTGGGAAATTAACAAATCATGAACGTATAAAAATACTATTATAACAAGACATAGTTCACGGGTTCTAACATTGTAGGAATTACGTCAAGGCATATGGACCGCTATCCACCATGCATCCATATCTAAAAGTCCATCTCAAGAACTCTATTCAGCAAATCTCTCTGGTATTAAGTTGCAACAATGAACTGATTGCTTTGTGTGCAACAGACAAATGCATTAAGAACAATATGTAATGTAACAGTGGTCCCCTCCATAGACAAGAGCGCCGCTGTTTTTTCCCTGGTAGAAACATCACATCCCCCATCCACCACGTTTCTGTCACTGGAGCAAAGATGTAAGGGAGCAATAAACCCACTATCTAGCATATAAACCCTCTCTTGGAGATGAAAAGAACTACGTGGCCAAGGTAATCATAAACACTCGAGAGCATTGCAAGACAACATTAAAACTATCTATAAATATAAGTGAAGCATCTCAGATCGACATGAACAAAATAATCATAATCTCATGGTTCATCGGATCCCAACAAATACAACATGCAGAATTACATAACTGTGGTCTCGATCAAGTGATCCAGCTCACGAGACTCTAAACATGGAGGCATAAGGGAAAGAATAACCATCTAGCTACTGCTATGGACCCGTAGACCCGAGATGAACTGTTCACGCTTCTGTCCGGAGGCGATCATGGCGATGTAGAGGCCTCCGATGACGATTCCTCTCTTCAGCGGGGTGCCGAAATAGGGCTGTAGAAGCCCTAGATTGGACTTTTGAGGTGACGGTGATTCTTTGTATGTTTCATGGAAAATAACTCCGTCCTCGAACATTTTAGTGTTAGGGGCAATTTATGGGCGAAGTGGCAATAAGAGGTGGTGGCCAGGGCAGCCAGGGGACCTCCAGGCGCGACCTAGGGTGAGCCCGCGCCTGGCACCCCCCGGGAGCCCCCTGGACCCCTCCGGCTCTTCTTTGGACTCCATCTTCGTTTCGGTTAAAAAATATGTCCGTGGATTTTCAGCCCTTTCCGAAAATATTTCTTTAAGAACTTTTCTGAAATAGAAAAACAGCAAAAACAACAACAGGCCCGGGGCTTCTCGTTAATAGGTTAGTCTATGAAAACATCTGGAAAACAAAGGAAAACATGTGCAAAACAAAAGGTATTGGGTAGAAAACAAGCATGCAGCATAAAAAATACACATATCTTTGCAACATATCAGTGACCTCATTCAGTCTATAAAAACATGCTATAGTGCCGCCATCCATGTCGATCGTGGACACATAATTACCACATGATCCCGATATTTATATTTGTAGAGTGAATGTTGATGTTGCTTTCAATCTGAATTAGATGAATGGGCCCTCTAAATTAGAAAGCCCCCAACGGTTTTTGGCTCTAGTACCCATGATCCTACCAACCGGGACTAGAGGGGGGCAGGGCAACAACTCGCCTCGCCTCGAAAGCTTTTAGTCCCGCGTCGTAACACGGCCCGGGACTAAAATTCCTCTCGCAACCGTTCGCGTCGCCTCGCAGAATTTTAGTCCCGGGTCGTAACACGGACGGGGACTAAAAGTCGTCGTGGCAACCGCTCGCCTAGCCGGAGAGCATTTGGTCCCGGGTCGTGTTACGGAGTGGGACTAAATGCCCAAACCGTTTGCCTCCCGCGCTTCAGAAGTTGTTCCATCGTCGGGGAGGCAATAAAAACAGAGAAACGCTAATTGCTACAGTACCGAGCGGCCCTCTCTTCTCCCTCTTGCTCTCCTCTCTTCATTCTTCCACATTCTCCACCATGGGAGTATAAATTATGGACGTGAACTCACATGGTCGGAAGATCGAAGTCGCATACACGAACATGAGTAGGAGGGTTCCGGCTCATCTTGACCTCTTGAAGTAATGGCTTCACGAGGATGGCGGGGGTTTTCTTGGCCTTGATCTTGAGTACACGGCCGATCAAAACGAAGTGTCCGTCATCCAACTTGCTCACAAGAGGCGTGTCATTGTCTTCCAATGGGCAAGGTAATAAGCACTCCGATCGATCTTCTCCCTTCTTTCTCTTTTCCCACTTTTCTCCTTGATCTTATTTTGATTGGATTGGAAATTGCATAGGATAGTAACATGTACGTGTGTATCCATTTGTATTCATATAGCAATGTGTATTGGAAATTCCATTTGTATTCATATAGCAATAATATATTGGCCGAAATTGCATAGGAAAGCAATATATATATCCATGTGTATTCATATAGCAATGTGTATTGCAAATTCCATTTGTATTCATATATAGCAATAATGTATTGGCCAAAATTGTTGCATAGAAAAGCAATATATATATATCCATGTGTATTCATATAGCAAATTTAATTGAAAATTCCATTTATAAATGTTCCCATTTGAATCCTAGCTATATGTACGTACGTGCATTGGAAAGAATAAATTTGTTGCATTGAAACATTATACTTGTTGCATTGAAACTTATACTTGTTGCATAACTTTTTATCCAATTTGTTGTTGCATAATATTATTTGTTTAACATTTGTTCCTTTTTTTTGTTGCAGTAGTGATAAAAATTGTCCAGAACTAATGGATTTCCTTGTCAACAACGTCATACGTTTTGCTAGCGTTGATATAAGGAATGACATGGCGAAGATGAGGAACACATGGTGTATTGAGATACCATCTCAGTGTCATATTGATATCCAGGATCTGTTCCAGCTTCGGTATGAGAGGACTTCAATGGATGATATGTCAGCCGCATTGATCGACAAGAAGTACAGTACCATGAAGAAAGATTTTCTCAGTTTCAGGCACAATCTTTAGGAGAAGTGCCCACTTGACCAGGTCAACATTGAGTACGCAGCTATCGATGGGTACCTTTCCTACGACTTGTACCGTATTATCAGTGTCTTCGGCTATGGGCAGCGTCACCTTGCCCCCCGGTCTCCTACTGTTTGGGCTTCGGCGGACGAGCAGTCCATGTAGATGGGAGCCCTCTCTCTCGTGACGCCTATATATTATGTATTGCTTGGTGTGTGATTTTTATATATTCGATCCCTAGAAGACTTATGTACGTGTTCTTGTTTAATTTTATGTATCTATTTTAAATGTCCTTGTTTAATTTTATATATATATATATTATATATATATGCATGATCGATCTGAGCAAACTTAATTAAGCAATTGATGTATATATGTGATGAAATTTCGGAAATTTAATTTGACACCCGAGCTATGTTGAAATGTGGAGTAAGGGAAAAAAATATCTATCTGAAGATAATATAATATATTGAAAAGACTAACAATTTGGAGTAAATAATTATTACTTAAATTAATTAATTATTATTTTAATTAATTAATTATTATTTGAATTCAAGGCTATTATTACTTACTTATTTATGTTTAAATAAATAGTTTTTGGATTCACAAAATAAAGATGTGCGCCATCATATCTCACATGTTAACATGATTGACACCATACTATTATCAGTAAAACATGATTTGTTTCTTGGAAGCTAAGAGTGAAGGAACCCAAAAGTTAAGCGTGCTGAGAGTGGAGTAGTCTGAGGATAGGTGACCTCGTGGGAAGTGTCAGTTCAGAGTGAAAGAAGAGTGATTAGAGTTACAAATAATTAAGATTAAGCGAGAATGATTAGAAATAGAAATAATAGAGACTAAATGAAAAAAAATCGGAAATAAAAAAAGAAAAAAATAGAAAAAAATCGAGTCTCGGGTTGTATTACCACCCCGGGACTAAAAGTCCTGCCCCGAGAGCGCCCCGGGAGCTCCCCGTGGGCTTCCCTCTATTCGTGGGTCGTGGGCCGACGAGACAAAGGGGGGGGGACCTCTAGTCCCGGATAAATAGTTCCGGATTGCCATCCGGCACAATAGCCCCTTACGGCCCGGGACTAGAGGCTTGTTTTCTACGATCTGACATGCAGGGATATATATAACCACTTCAGAAAAGTCTCGTCGAATATGCCACCGTCAGTGGTGAGGCAACACTAGAGAAGGTAACAAAAATTTAGATAGGATAGTCTTTGCTTGATACCATTTATATGGTTGTTGTATACTCAAACCGTTTATTCAAGGACCTGCGTTATTCATCGACCTCTAACCCAACTGTTTGTAGAATACAACATGCAACAAAGGCATCTGGAAGGTTCTTCTATTTCTTGGTTTGATTGCAGGCATGTTCTAATATATGTTCAGATGTTTTGTTCCTGTAGGTCATCTACTAAGCGTGCTGGTAATAGCTCCAAGCTGTTCCAGGAGAACATGATGAAGTCGTGCATTCCTTCCACCAAATATTTGTGACCATACTTGTGTACATAGGAGTATTTTGCAACCATGGTATAGATAGCTGTGCAGCGGAATTCCGCTTTGTTTAGACTACTAATGTAGTGTAACTAAGGAGACAATGTAACTTTTTGTTGGCTTCAATCTATGATACATCCATATTTTGACAAATCAGTGACATTTTATTTGGGACGGAGGAAGTATACTTTTGATGACCAAATTTTCTCTGTATGCTCTGTAGTGAGTCAAGACTTGAGAAACACGTTTTTTCTTTTATAACCATTTGTTTGTGATCTACAGTGCGAGTGAAGCGTGTAAATGTTCTCATGTAGCTTGAAAGTGAAAAAAAATCTAAGAAGCCAAATATAAAACCACTAAATACATGAATAGCAATTTCGAAAAAGGGATCCCAGATGATAACATTTAACAATAACATTCATGGCCAAAGAGCTACAACCATGCATCACTGGACAAAAAACAAAAAGCTCGTCCCTCCCGTGTCGCTCCCGCGAGCGACCGGGGGAAACCCTAGCGCCGCCGGGCTCGTCCCCTCCCCTCCCTCCCCTCTCCTCGCCGCCGCCATGGTGCGCCGACGGGCGAAGCCCGGTCTGCGTCAGCGGCGGCGGGGCTTCCTCTCCCCTTGCTCGACGGTGGCGGCGGGGGCCGAAGGTGTCGGGCGGAGGCGGTGCTCTAGAGTGGGGCGCGACGACGCGGTGGCGGGTGCAGGGGGCGTTGTCTTGCCGTGTGGAAGGCTGCGCGTTGATGTACCTGGTTGCTGTGTGGAGGGAGTCCTCATCCCGGTGGTCTTCCATGGCGGCCGGGGCCGATCTGGGTCAGTGCGGGCCCTTGCTGACTGTAGTTCGCGGACTTGGTGGTGGCGCGGGATCCTCTCCGGCGTGCTGCTACATTGTCAGCAAGCGGCGTGCTGGTGGCCCGGCGAGCCAGGCCCGTGCGCGGGCTCGATCTGGGCCAGGCGGGCCCTGATCTAGGCTCCGTGGGCGGGGTTTCCTTCCCTTGCTGGTGCTGGGGCTGCCCATGCATGAGGTTTTCCCGGTGGGTCGGAGTCCCGAGGGTGCTTGCTAGGGTTAGCGGCCGCGGTGGCGCCCCCGCTGCAGTGCGGCTATAGAGCTTTACAGGTCCCTTGGGGCTCGGCCGGGCCATGAGGGCCTCGTCTGCTCTATGGGTGCATCCGGTCGGCTACGCCGAAAGGCGGTGGAGGTAGATCCCTCCCGCATGCTACTGCACTGCTGACCCTTGTTTGGATGCCTCTACCAGGATCCATCGACCTCGCGACTGGGCCACGGTGAGACGACGGAGAGGACTGCAAGATCGTGGTAGCGTGCTAGGGCGGCAAGATTGGTGGGGGCTGATGGAGTGAGGGGGTGTGGTGTTTTGGAGGTCGGGAGAAATCACTGTCGTTGAGCGTGAGCGTGGGGGTGTGTCCCTTCGGGTGTCGCCTTCTGACAGGGGGATGCTAACCCGGTATGCCAAGCTCTGAGGAATAACCCGGCCCAAAGGATGGTGTGCAGGATTCGGCTAAGAATAAAGAAGCTTGTGAAGGCCCAAACTTGTGGGCTTAACGGCCCGGGTTATGGGTTATTGTAAAGGAAAGTTATGGTTAGTGCGCCGTGTCCAGGTAGGATCCGAAATATGCCTTGCCGAATAAGCTAGGGGGTACGGGTGCTTTATAAACCGACCCCCAGGTATAGTTTTAGGTAGAGATCTAAGAACCCTAGCAATATCACGTGATATCGAGCATCCAGTGTAAACCCTAATCGAATTATCATATCGAGAATAGAGATCCGGCGACTTCGATTGCCAGCTATCAGATCAAATTGCACCATGTTTTCCCTTGAGCTAAACCCTCTCCCAAACGCCTGTGTCGACTTGCCCCAAGATCAGTTACCCCTGGTAACATCTGCCGTGATTATCCCACGACAGTTGGCGCCCACCGTGGGGCCTGCGTCCAAAGGTGTTTACATCATGGGAGAAGCTCGGAAGAACATGGAGAACCTCGTCGTCGGAGAGATCTACGACGACCATGAAGGAAAGAAGATGGTGGACGATTCCGGCTGGGGGCCGGAGTCGGATCACCTCGAATCCGGATCAATCGTGACAATCGGTCGGATCAGCATCTTCATCGGTATGGTACGTACGCCTGATTTAAAGGGACAATATCATGTGCATACTACAGGAACTTCCAGCAGGAACGAGAAGACATTAAAGCAAGCGGCAAACTCGATTTTGTTGGCCGCGCTGGGACATCTCAGATGGGCGGAACAAGAGGTAACATGGAGTAGAAAAGACCATCCGGAGAAAATAGAGCGTCCAGGAGTCTTGGCATTGGTGGTTGCTCCACAGGTTAATGGTTACGAATTGAAGAAGGTCCTGATGGACGGTGGAAGCAGCATCAACATCCTCTATTGGGAAACCTTCTTACGGATGAGTCTCAAAGAGTCTCAGTTACAAAAAAGTTCGACAATCTTTCATGGGATCGTGCCAGGTCACTCGGCGAGCCCCGAGGGAAAGATCACCTTGGAAGTTGCTTTTGGAGAATCGACGGATAATTATCGAATTGAGTGGCTCACGTTCGAGGTGGTCAAATTGCGCAGTCCTTACCACGCACTGTTTGGGAGGCCGGCTTACGCCCAATTCATGGCTAGGCCGTGCTACGTGTATTTGCAGCTGAAAATCCCGGGTCCTAAACGGACCATCACTATACATGGGAACCGGGATATAGCGGCCGAGTGCGACGAAGGAGATTCAGTTATGTCCGAGCAGGCATGCAGGAAGGAAGAACTCGAATATTACCGGTCTCAAGTAAATCCGGACGATAGAACAGCCTTGAAAAAGCCGAATACCGAGGATGAGAGAGCAAAATTCAAGGCAGCGCAGGACACCAAGAAGATGGATTTTGTCGAAGGGGATTCCACTAAGCAGTTTACCATAGGGTCTAACTTGGGAAAAGAGCAGGAGGAAGCGCTCGTGGAGTTTATTCGTTCGAATGCAGATGTGTTTGCCTGGACACCTAGCGACATGCCGGGTATCCCTATAGAACTGGCTGAGCACAGCTTGCATGTGGATCCCAAGTCCAGGCCCGTGAAGCAAGGTTTGAGGAAAATGAATGAGGAAAGAAGGAAGGCTATAGGCGAAGAGATCGCTCGGCTATTGGCAGCCGGCTTTATCATGGAAGTATTCCACCCGGATTGGTTGGCTAACCCGGTTCTAGTGATGAAAAAGACTAATGAGTGGAGGATGTGCATTGATTTTACGAGTCTCAACAAACATTGCCCAAAGGATCCGTTCGCGCTACCAAGGATAGATCAGATTATAGACGCAGTAGCTGGAAGCGATCTGTTATGCTTCCTGGACGCATATTCCGGGTATCATCAAATTAAGCTCAAAAGGGAGGATTGGGAGAAAACATCATTCATAACCCCTTTTGGGGCCTTTTGTTATAAAACTATGACGTTTGGGTTGAAGAACGCTGGCGCAACTTACCAACGGTGTATTCAAAAGTGCTTCGAAGACCAGATTGGGTGCAATGTGCATGCTTATGTGGATGATGTGGTTATTAAGACCCGGAAGGCAGAAACATTTATCGATGATCTAAAGGAGACGTTCAAAAACCTGAGGAGGTACCAGATGAAGCTTAATCCAACGAAGTGCGTGTTCGGAGTTCCGGCTGGGAAATTACTCGGCTTCATAGTTTCCGAGAGAGGAATCGAGGCAAATCCGGATAAAATCAAGGCAATCCAGAGTTTGAAAAAGCCGGAAAATTTGAAGCATGTTCAAAAGCTCACGGGCTGCGTAGCAGCCTTGAGCCGATTCATATCTAGACTCGGAGAAAAAGCAATACCCTTGTACCGGCTCTTGCGGAAATCAGATAAATTCGTATGGGACGAAGAAGCAGATGAAGCGTTTGAAGCACTAAAGAAGCAATTATCTGAAGCACCAGTACTAGCGGCGCCGGGTCCTAAAGAGCCTATGTTGCTATACGTGGCAGCTGGCCCCCGAGCCGTTAGCGCAGTGGTTGTCGTGGAACGCAAAGAGGATGGGAAAGGATACCCGGTTCAGAGGCCGGTTTATTACGTCAGCGAGGTATTATCAGAAGCAAAGCAGCGCTATCCACATTGGCAAAAGTTGGTGTTCGGGGTCTTTATGGCCAGCCGGAAGCTGAAGCCGTATTTCCAAGAACATCCCATAACAGTGGTTAGTTCAATACCAATGTCGGATATCATCAGAAACTCGGATGCGACGGGAAGAATAGCCAAATGGGCGATAGAGATGGGGGATTATCACATCAACTACGAACCCAGGTCAGCAATCAAATCTCAAGCTTTAATTGATTTCGTTAACGACTGGACACATACAGGCATGACTACAACGGTTCCAAATTCCGAGTCATGGATCATGCACTTCGACGGATCAAAGCAGTACGAGGGATCAGGAGCTGGGGTGGTGCTAACATCACCCAAAGGAGACAAATTGAGTTACGTACTACAAATTCACTTCGACTGTTCCAACAACGTGGCCGAGTATGAGGCCCTATTGCATGGCTTAAAGGTAGCCAAAGAGATGAACATCAAGAGGATACGATGCTTCGGAGATTCGGACCTTGTGGTACAGCAGGTGTCAGGAACGTGGGATAGAAAGGACGCAACTATGGCAGCATACCGCAGGGAAGTTGATAGGGTTGCAGGATGTTTTTCGGGTATGAGGTGGAGCATATAGACAGAAGAAAGAATGAGGCAGCCGACGCCCTCGCCAGACTCGGCTCGCGCAGAGAGCCGGTTCCACCTAACGTTTTCCTGGACGAATTATGGCGACCATCAGTTAAAATCGAGTCAGAGGAGGAATTGGCAAATCAAGACCCGGATTCAGGACTCGTAGCCACTGTACGTACTATTCCCGAGTGGACAGAACCGTTTTTGGCCTACCTATCACGAGGCGAGCTACCACAACAGGAGGTATTAGCAAGGCAAATTTTGAGGCGAGCAAAGGGATATTCTATCATCAATGGGGAATTGTACAAGAGAAGTGCAGCAGGAGTCTTTTTGCGCTGCGTAGCGCCGGAAGAAGGCAGACAGATTCTCAAGGAAATCCATGAAGGCGACTGTGGACATCATGCGTCCACAAGGTCTCTTGTGGCTAAAGCTTATCGACACGGGTTTTTCTGGCTCACGGCCCTAGCGGATGCGGAGCGATTGGTAGCAAGGTGTGACGGATGTCAAAGGTACGCTCGCCAAACCCATGTGCCGGCTATGGAGTTGCGGACTATCCCGTTAACTTGGCCGTTTGCTGTCTGGGGTATGGACATGGTTGGCCCCTTTCATATGTCACCATGCAAGAAGACACATCTTTTGGTGGCTATTGATAAGTTTACCAAGTGGGTTGAGGTTATGCCAGTTACTAATTGCGAAGCAGCTACAGCAGTCAAGTTCCTGAAAAGGATTATCTACCGGTTCGGGTACCCCCACAGCATAATTACCGACAATGGAACCAACATGTCCCTTGGTGAGATGGAGAAGTTTTGTGGCAACAATGGAATCCGGCTCGATGTGGCATCGGTGGCTCATCCGCAGGCCAATGGACAAGTGGAGAGGGCAAACCAAGAATTGCTCCGCGGATTAAAACCACATTTGCGAGTTCCCTGCGTCAGGGCTGCTGGTGCATGGGTCGAAGAACTTCCTTCTGTGGTTTGGGGTATCAACACTACACCTAACAGATCCACTCAGATGCCACCCTTCTTCATGGTCTATGGTGCGGAAGCAGTGTTACCGAGTGACATTATTCACGATTCGCCTAGAATATCAGCTTACGTCGAAGTAGAGAACGAAAAAACCCGGCAGGACGCCGTAGATATGTTAGAAGAGCAAAGAGAACAAGCCCTGGAAAGATCAGCCATATATCAGCAAGATCTAAGGAGGTATCATAGCCGGCGTGTGAAGACCCGGGTATTCCAGGAAGGGGACTTGGTTCTGCGCCTGGTACAGTCAAACGAAGGAAAACACAAATTATCACCACCATGGGAAGGACCATTTATCATAAGCCGGAATCTGCATAACGGATCATATTATTTGATAGATGCAAGGGAAGAGTCGGCTACAGTCAACTACACCGCACACACCACTTCATCTATGCAAGAAAGAGATAGACCATGGAACGTGGCTCAGCTACGTCCGTATTATACTTAGTAAAGACTATATTGGCAAGTGGAATTGCACGATGTAATAGGCAGCAGGTTTTCTGACGTACTCTTTTCCTATCCAGGGTACCTTTGGGGACTGGACGGGTTTTTAATGAGGCGGCTTGCTGACCTACATTTTTCATATCAAGAAAAGAGATGGTTATCAAGAAAAGAGATGGTTGTTATCAGGTTATGTATTCTCAGTACGATGCGTATATCTAGGTCTTGGGGGCTGGTCGCTTGAATAGCACAGTTACAAACTCAAAGACCCGGCCATGATGCCTATGAGTTATAAGGGCCGATTACTTGCAAACGAGTACGGCTACAATCTTATAACCGGACAAAGAAGTCCAAATTTCTTGGCTGTTCTTACTTAAGCTCGATGTGACTCGCATTAAAGTGGCATGATGTGTTCGCTTACGATGGCAGTTAGTCATGAAACCCGACGGGGATTGGCTGGCTACGTCTTCGTATTGATGTAACAACATGGTATCCACGCGAAAGCCGGCTTACAGTACAAGACAGTCAAAAGGGTCATCTAAACCACAAGTTATGCAGAGTACAAGGCTGAATAGCTGGAAACTCAACGACTATTAAGCATAACTTCAAAACCTATGTGAAACAACTCATGGATCTTTGTGAAATTAGCAGTAAGCAGTTTGTTCCCTTTTCAAGATCAAGTGTCCTAGACTCGGCAATCCGGGCCCGGTAGCTTGAAATCTTGAAAAGAGAAAAAGTGGCTTACTGGTATAGTTGCAAAGATCCAAATATCCGAGTCTTGGGGACTTGGGGACTTCGAAGCAAAATCCGCTTGTCAATACCCATGAGACCCGGAAATTGAGTTTTCACAAAAGGAACAATAAATAAAACCGGATATCGAGAACAGATGAGCTTAAACTTAAAAGGCCGGAACAGGCATCGAGTGTATCAAGGCCTTAGCGTGCATTACAAAATCCTGATGAAAAAATATCATAGGTGCACAGGTGCACCACACAAAATATAAATGTTTCAAAAAGTATGTTGACCGACTGGCGCTTAAGAAGAGGCATTAGAGACCACATATCACTCGGCGTTCATCTTGGCCTTCCCCTTGCCATCATCGGTAGCAGCAGCACCCGGATCAGCGGTACCAGCCCCCGCAGGGGGCGGAACGACTGGTGTTGAGGTAGCAGGAGCAGAGTCGGCTTCAGCTTGCTTCTTGGCAGCCTCCGCCCTTATCGCGGCAGCTTCCTCCTTCCACCGGGCAAGCATTTCATACGGCTCAGGAAGATCCGACTTAATTACTTTACCGGCAGAATCATATGATGGAACAAGTATATTAACGTCCAGCTCATCAGCAATTACGCTGGCCGGGTAACGGACCTCCTTCTGGATGGCCTGAAAATCCTTCACCGAAAACTTGGATCCGTCAAGCTTGAACTCCGGGAAGCCGCTCATAAGCCTCGCTAGCTCGAGCTTGGGGAGATAAGCCTTGGCAAGTGCAAGCCCCCGGGTCATTCCAACCCGGCAAGACGAGCGCTTCCAGTGCCGAATCCACTCGGGAACAGTGGATAAGGCGTCCAGCAGCCTCTTCAGATCAACATGTCCTCTACCCGGACACTGCAACTCGTCAAGGATCCATCTGGTTCCGGCACATAGCTGCCGGATAACACTCTTTATGGTTTTGAGCTTGGCAATGTCATCTTCATCCGGCATGGCTTCGTCCGGGCCTGAAGTAAAATGAAGATATAAGTTGGAAAATTTTTGCTGTTTGTCAAAAGGATAAACCCGGAGAAGGAAGCGTACCAAGCAAAGAACGATAGGTATCAGATATTTCGACGGAAAGGCTTGTCAGGTCATCTTCGGCTTGGTGAGCCCTTCTTCGGTACTTCTTCATTAATTGCCTATTCCTCCTGGCTTCAGCCTCGGCTGCTTCACGTAAAGATATCTCCTTTTCAATGAGCTTGGCGGCGTCCGCAAGTTTCTCCTCGTATTGAGTCACGAAAGACTGCACGGATGTTAAAAAAGCATTAGTCAGGTAGAAGAGCACAGTTATCAGTCATTGGTATAATAAAAGTCCCGAGCAAGTCATGAATGAACTCACTCGAAACTTGGGGACTGGACAAAGGTACAAGCAATATTAATCGAATTTACCTCGTGTTTGGTTATTAAAGACCCCAAGATGTTTTCCTCATTAGCCCTTAAGGTGCGCAGAGTTTCCAGCATCTGGGCAAAAGTTAACTCCTCGGAGCGAGTCCCGGAAGAGCCGGCAGCTTGATCATCTGGTAGGGGGGTTCTCCTCGCATTTGGAGTGGAGACTCGGACAGTCTGAGTGTCCGGGTTGGGAGAACTCATCCTTGTATCTAGAATTTCTATCTCTTCGTCTACTGGTTCCGATAAGGAAGGAGATCCGACGGTTTGGGAAAGTGGATTGTTCAGAGGGCCTTGTTCCCGGTTAGTTGTCGCATCACCACCAGTTGCGGCGTCTGCGTCGTCAGTCGGCTTCTCCACCTGGAGGTTATCCGTTTCTGTGTTTTCCGGGTCACTGACGGTGACTTGAGCGCTGAAGGAAAGATGAGAAAAGGCAGTTATTAATGATGACGGCGGCTTGAATGAAAGTTCGTCAGATGCAAAAAGAAATAATATAGCAAAAACTTACCCGGCATTTACGGTGTAATCCGGTGGGAGCTCGCCACTGGAAGCAGATGAGGTCTTCGCAGGAACCACTAGTGGAACCCGGAATTGCCCGGCACGTGGGTGGTTAGGAGAAGGGTGGCGCTGAGGAGAGTTGGAAGAACGAGATGGAGGAGCACTGCCACGAGGGACCGAGGGGGCGGAGATGCCCGGGTTAAGGGGATCTTCACCTGGGGAGCTCCGAGTTACTCTGCGCTTGGCTGGGAAAGAATCCTTCAAGCATGACGAATTTGATAATTGATGGTTAAGTCGTCGCATGACGTCAAAGGAGTAAGGTTCAGAGGATAATGAGGAAAAAGGAACCTTGGACACTGTCCCCCTGCCTTTCCTCTTGGCCCCGACTGTTGCCTCTGGGTCAGACTCGGTTCTCTCCGGGTCGTCTTCATTGTTTCCACCCTCGTCCTCTAGCCCTGCGAACCAGGTGTGTATTCATTGGAAAAAAGACAGACGAGAGGAAAGTAATGCAAGTAAAAATATGCAGATCCTGAGTGAGTACCTTCACTATCGTCAGCCGCCTCGTCCTCCTCTTCCGGGTCTCTGGAGGGGGGGAGTGGTTCAACTCTCCAGAAAGGGTCATCAGCCTGAGGTAAAAAGATAAGATTAAGGCTTAGAAGCAGTATCGAGTTGAAATGTGGAAACAAGTTATGAGCGCCGGGTATTACCGCTGGAGCTGGATTTTCCCGGGTAAACGGGGGTAACCCGGTGATGCCCTTTATCACCTCCAGTTTCTCCACCAAGAAGCCCTTGATGGTCTTTATAGTATCACCGGTCGCAAAGCTCTTGGTGGAGTAGCGGAGTGCGTCTGTGGTGTGCCCCGAATACTCGCACATCAATTTGGTGCGAACGGAATTAGGTTGGATTCGGAAATCGACCCAAGTTTTTATTAAATTGAGCCCTAGGAGGCCTTGGGCTGAGAGAATGGCTATCTTGGCTAGCGAAGGAAGGATTGCCTCCCTGTCTGAGTCTGATGCGAAGGCATTGAAAGACTCGGAGGGCTTGAGGGGGGTCTCTGAGTAACCCGGCAGCTTCTTTTCGCTGTCGGGGGAGGTATCGTGGCAGTAAAAGAAAGATAGCTGCCAATGTTTAACGTGGGAGTGCAGGTTGAGGGTTGGCATCAAAGAATTCTTACGGCGTTGGATGGATACCCCGCCGCAAGTGAGAAGCGCTCCGTCGCCGCTTTCGCGGCACGGCTTGCACTGGAATAACTCAATGAAAAGAGTCAGACTCGGTGGCATGCACAAGTACGACTCAGATAGAACAATGAAGTGGGTAATGTTCAACATGGAGTTAGGCCCTATGTCGAACACCCGGAGTCCATAATGATCTAAGACCTCCCTAAAGAAAGGATGACCCGGAGGACGAAATCCTCGGGTCACGTGGTCAACGAAGCAGATTACCTCGTTTTCTTCGGGGGTGGGACGAGTCTCATTACCCGGTACCCTCCAGTGGATGTCTTTTTGAGAAGGGAGGGTTCCTAATTCGGCTAGCTCGTCCAATTTGGCTTTCGTGGTTGTGGAACGCCCCCAGTTGGCGGATATGGTTTGGGTGGTCCTCGCTGGAGCCGGTTGTTTTCCTTGTCGCTTGGGAGCCATGGGGCCAGCCTGCAAAACACAAAGAGAAGAGGCGTGTGAAATAAGACCCGGGGATGCTGAAATATCCGAGTATAAAGGTATCAAGAAGGTACGAAGCTGAGAACTGTCCGGGTATTGAGCACACTTGTGGAAATTGTTGGTCACTTACGTAGGGAAAGGTATTTGGGGATGACGGATGGTTGCCCATATTTATACCGCAAATGAAATAGCTGGAAAAGGAGGGTTTTTCCGGGTGTTAATGCAATAAGCGGAAAATCGAGGAGGAACGGATCTAGATGGAAATGCTTGCGGATGATTTTTAAGTAAAATTGGTAATCGATGATGGTTGGAGGATCATTTGTGACTATAGGGCAGATGATTAAAGGAGTTGGCAAGCATCGAATCGATCTAATTTGGTGCAATCGGACAAATGACTTGCGGGTTGACCTAGATCTGATCTTGGATAAATTGAAAGTTGTGAGGTTGAATTAACTGGGTGCGAGAAGCTTACCGGGGAGGTTGGAGTCTAATACGATGGCGACGAGCGGCGTGGCTCGAATGAGAGAAATGGAGGAGCAACGGTGACACTTGACGGTGGCGCAAGGCGACTCAAGGGCGGGCGCGGCCGCTGGCGATCTTGCGTTGGTAGCAGGTACGAGCTCCTCACGGTGGTGCTGCGAGGGTGTTAGGAGCAAGGAAGAAGAGGGGAAGTTGTGGCGCGGTGAGGGGCTTAGGGTTACCCATTAAGTGCTATTTATAAGGCAAGGGTGAGCCTATCCTAACGGCCAGAAGCCGGAAACCGCGGGGTAATGGTTATCAGCGAAGATTTTGCGAGATATGCGTCAAGTATTGGGCGAGGCATTGGGATAGAAGAAGGAAGGGATTTGCCCCGTAATGACGGGACTGATTATCGAGCATGAGATCTTGGCATTTTTGTTGTAGTCTGGACCTGGGAATTTGAACCTAAGTGTCTGGAGGCCAAATCCGGGTTATTACATGGCCACCATGGAGTGAGGCCTAGCAGAATATCAAAACATCTTAACTCGGCTTCCATATGCCCGTATGTTCGACATCTTTGCGGGGAATAGCAAGCGCTTCAAGGAGGATCCATGAAGCCCAGGCTATTCTGGGGACTACTGACAGGGGGATGCTAACCCGGTATGCCAAGCTCTGAGGAATAACCCGGCCCAAAGGATGGTGTGCAGGATTCGGCTAAGAATAAAGAAGCTTGTGAAGGCCCAAACTTGTGGGCTTAACGGCCCGGGTTATGGGTTATTGTAAAGGAAAGTTATGGTTAGTGCGCCGTGTCCAGGTAGGATCCGAAATATGCCTTGCCGAATAAGCTAGGGGGTACGGGTGCTTTATAAACCGACCCCCAGGTATAGTTTTAGGTAGAGATCTAAGAACCCTAGCAATATCACGTGATATCGAGCATCCAGTGTAAACCCTAATCGAATTATCATATCGAGAATAGAGATCCGGCGACTTCGATTGCCGGCTATCAGATCAAATTGCACCATGTTTTCCCTTGAGCTAAACCCTCTCCCAAACGCCTGTGTCGACTTGCCCCAAGATCAGTTACCCCTGGTAACATCTGCCGTGATTATCCCACGACACCTTCCTTCTTGAAGGGCGTCGGAGTACCTCCCTCTCACCCACAGCGTACCAGGGGAACCCTAGGACATGCTTCGGGGAACCACTGGAGCTGTCCGGGCAGTAGAGGCGTCGGCGTCGTCCCCATCTTGGAGGTGCTGCTTGGTATGAGATGCTTCCGGGGGTTAGGAGCGTGGTGGACATTCTTCGGTGGGTGCAGTGGTTGCGAGTCCTCTCTGTCTTTCGTCGTGCCTTGATGCCGGCGGTGTTTTACTTTTATTTCTTCTTTTCTTGTTTTGTTTGGACGTGATTTGTTTGCTGCCGCCCCAACATTGCAAGATTGTTGGTTATATCGGGTGTTTGCTATATTAATATAGCGGGACTACGGCCTATTTCGATAAAAACATTCATGGCCAAAGCAATACGGCCACTAGCACACAATACCTAAAACAATCATAATACCTAAACAATCTGTAAGTTCATGGCACCTGCTCATTAAAAAAACAGTTGATATCATTTTCAAAACTATGTTTTTCTTGCAGGCTCGGCTCCCTCAGCTGAAGGAGCAGGATAGGGTGGAGGCAAGACGGCTGGTCGGAAGGCTTAGGGCCATCCATGCCTCGTGCCTGCCCCCGTCATCGTCGTGGCAACCTGAAGGAGCGTGAGGGTCGCTGCCTCTTGGGTATTACCTTAGTTTCTTGTTGTTTTTCTAGTGTTCGGCTAAGCTGTGGTGCCCAGCTTGTTGTCCTTTGAGTTTGGCTAAGCTATAATGCCGTTGTGAACTCTCTGCTTTGTTAATTCAAAATCGGGCCTTGAGCCTTTTATCAAAAAAAACATCTGCAACCCAACGCATTGTGGGCGCGCAGCGAAGCGCGCTTATCTACCTAGTCCCTTTTTTATACCTACGAGTGTTGACTGTGTGGACTGTGGAGCTAGTCGTACGTGATAGATAGGAGCAAACAACTCGCGTAGATAGGCTCCACGTACGTGAGCAAGGCCAAGATTGCAAGTTAAGCAGGGTTGCATTTTTTATTTTTCAATACCCAAGCTAGCAATGACGTATCTTTTTTTTTGCGTAAAAATAAGATCTATTAATCATGGATAGAGGTACAATCATGTGTTACATCACCAGCAATTTCCGTAGGAAAACCTCCAGGCCAAAATTCAGTTCTAGCCTCTACACTTCCCAGCCGAGCTAGCGCATGGCTGACACCATTTGTGTCTCTTCCGATTTTTGTTACTCTGGTATTTCTCTCCTTTAGCATGTCTCTAATTACACTGATCCTGAATGCATAGATGGAATTATTCGGGGAATCATCCTTTAGCGGTTCTATCGCCTCTGCGCAGTCGGTCTCAACAGTTATCCCCTTCGCCGTCCAGGTCATAGCCAGGCGTAAGCCCTCCTCCAGAGCACAAAGTTCAGACTCGATGGCATCGTTACAGTTCTGAATATTTCGGCAGGCTGTGAATATGATCTCTCCATTGTGATCGCGTAGTACCATACCAGCCCCCGCCATACCATCCGCGGAAAACGATCCATCAACGTTGAGTTTGTTCATACCTGAATCCGGGGGGCACCATCTTTTTCTGACTTTTTGCCTACCGTCTTGTGCTGCAACACAGTTTAAAAATCCCTGCTGATGGTTGATAACCATCTTGCCTTTTGTTATGTCCACCCCTGGGGCTTGTTTTAGACATAGTAGCGAATCCAAATAGCTGACCAGGAATCTACGGGAGCTTTCGATGGGAGGACACGGTTTCTCGTACGTCATCTCGTTTTGGGCGTGCCAAATGCACCACAACGTTAGAATTGTTTTTGCTCGCTGATCCACTGTCACTTGACCAAGAACATGTAACAGCCATTCCGGCCCCGACGGCTTAATAATCTCATCAGATGGAAGGTTCCAGACTTCTTTCATAGCAGACCACAGTGCCCGTGCGTGAGGGCATCTAGTGAATGCATGAAATGTATCCTCTGTCTCTGGTCCACATATATCACATATAGCATTTGAGGTGATGCCCCTTTTGCATAGGTTTAATTTTGTCGCGACCGCATTCCTTCCGATTTTCCAAGCGAGCATACGCATTTTAGACGGGACTGGGCAGTTCCACACCAATTTCCAGCATGGGCGATCCCTATGTGGCCTGGAGCTTGTTGCCCCACTGTCTTGTTGGAGCATTTTCCTCGACAGTGCCAGGTATGCGCTCTTCACAGAGAAGATACCTCGCTTATCAGGCTGCCACGCGATTAAATCCTCCTCCTGGCGGCTGGACGTTTTGATCTTCAGAATGTTAGTGATGTCCTCCTCATTGAAGAAAAGCTGCAAACGTTGGTGATCCCATGTTCCATCATGCTGAATGAGGTCCGCTACCCATCTATGCCGACAGCGTCCCTGGGGAGTTGTGGGTTTATAGTGCCTGTTTGTCGGAATCCATGGATCACGCCAGATCCTAATATTGGTTCCAGATCCCACCCGCCAAATGGTCCCTTGTTTTAGCATCTCCAAACCATACTCAATCGCGTGCCACGAGGATGAACCATTCCCAGTGAACACGGTGTCAATGAGGGAACCATTGGGAGGGTTTCTGGATATTGGATTAATCTCCAGGCTTGCCGAGCAAGTAAAGTCTGGTTGAAGTGTCTCATGTCTCTAAACCCCACCCCACCGAAATTCTTTGGTCTAAGCATAATATCCCATGCAATCCAGCAGGTCTTCCTCTTCCCATTTTCAGCACCCCACCAGTACCTTCTCATCATGTTTGTGAGTTCATCGCAAAGACCTAGTGGGAGTTTAAACACACTCATCGCATACACTGGAATTGCCTGGGCCACCGATTTAATGAGGACTTCTTTCACAGCTTGTGACTTATGGTTGTCGTCCCATTCCACCAGGCATTTAGCCAGTCTTGCCTAGATGCTCTGGAGTTTGTCCCTGGTCATCCGCCCCTCGGGAGTAGGCAATCCAAGGTATTTTGTTTCGAAAGTTTCTTGAGTAATATCCAATGCACTCTTAACTTGCGCCCGTATAGTCTGTGGACAGGCAGGGTGTGAAGCCCCGAGATCGAGCACTATGCAGATTTCAGAATTCCCGCCAAAATCCACATAATAACCGATTCCAGGTTGCCACTTGTGATAACATTACAACAGTTCACAAATATTCCGCAACAACAACAGAAAAGATATATACAAGAGGACTCCAACGAGTCAGGGATACAACTGATACAATACAAAGATCCAAGTAACAGCGGAAGAAACAACATAGCGTCCGGCTACGGACAAGATACAAATTGGACTAAGAGTCCTGAAGATAACTGAGAGCGTCCAATCCCTGCCCAGGCCAAGCCGGAGGGATTCCCGAGCTAACGTCGTCAGACTTCAAACCTGTTGACTGCAATGTTGAATATGCAGCCACGAAAAAGATTCGTGGGTCAGTACGGTTAAGTACTGGCAAGTGGATAAACCATACTCACAAGATACCGGCGTAGCCAGTCATCACAAGATACAAATACTTTGGGTGCAACGGGAAGGAAAAGGATTATTGCAAAGAAGCGGCAGCGGGCTGCACTAACCAACTACAGAAACACACTACAACTTCCGGCTAACAGAAAGAAGATAAGATAGCGTATCGTAACCAACTACGACTACTCACCAAACAATACCCATCCAATGTCACCCCCTACTAAGGAAGCAACCCAAGGATAACTCACACGGTTGATTAGGGTGAAGTTCAGGTTATTGTGACAATATGCCTATTACTAGTCAAGTTGTTATTAATTAGGTGTAAGTTGTCTGAGTACTTGTTAGCCTGTACTTTCACCAAGTAATCCATAACCGCGGAAAACACGGCTTCTCGAGAAGATTTATCCCTGCAGGGTGTGCTCCAGTACCCGTACACACTCAAGCCACCAACTAAAACTCAGGTTGGCTTGACACGACCCAAACCATCTCTACAACCCATCCTAGGAGCCACGGAGCTATAAGGTCCCAGCCACGCAGCCGAATACTCAGCGCAGGTGTGCAAAACTCCCGCAGGACACAACACCCCGGCACTACAGGCCTCACCCTATATGCATCATCATCATCATCAGTAACCATGGGTGATCAACCCATTATGCAAGGAGCAAATGGAACACCCGAACTAAGTGTGGCTCTTCGGACAAGCTGCAGATCAGGTCTAAGTCGAGGGGGGTCACATACTACCACCCGGATGCGGTGAGCACGCTCATCATGGATCAGTAGACAAGACTCTTTTCCTAATTAGGTTCGACACTAGCAGGCTTCAAAACCCTAACCCGGGCCTCCCGCCGGTGCCTTAACATCAAATTATTATTACCCCAGACATTAACATGTTGTTGATTGAATTGAAACCCAACTATCAACTAAACAGGTGATACGACAAAGGATAACAAGACTCGAGCACAAACAAATCTAAGCATGCAACTACGACACGAGGGCCAACAAGGTAAACAAACAACAGCTAATAGGAAGTGGAAGGAAGGCTATATCAGGGCTGCAAGGTAACAATATGATAGGATCGAGACACAAGCATCGAACATAAGGCTAGAATAAGAACAACGGAAAGAATCGGTAACAAGTGATGAAAGGCAGCCATTTGGCAGCAAGTGAGTATACTTGCCTGAGATCCAGCAAGTAGAGGTACATCCGCAGAACTTGTCGTTGCTCACATCATCTCAACGTCCTATCCGGGAAGAAGCAACGAACCTCGAACAAACACCGGATGCAACAGTTACTACTATGGCAAAAGATCCAGCATGATCCTATTTTATATGCATGACATGGCAAGATGCAACAGGGGAAACAACTTAAGCAATTTAATCGGAACCGGAGTCCGGAGAAATAGAGATTGGTTCAAGTTGTTTATCTAACCATCAAGTTAAATGTTGTTTAGCATGGAAAACAATAAAGTAGATGAGTTAGGCAATTTAAATGGAATGGGCAAGAGTTGGAAATTAATTAGCCCACACATTCCATATGTTGTCATATAGATGAACATGCATAAAAAAATCTAAAATGCACAAGATAAGATGCAAACAGAGATATGGATGGCATGAACAGATTAAGTGCATTTTTCTAGCATGAAAACATATTTTATTTGGTGGATTTGGAATTAAAATGAGCAAGTTATCAAATTAGCAATTTTAATGCATTAATTAAGAAATAGTTGTTTTCAGCAATTTAATTTATTCAAAATAGAAAACAAAGTTTATATTTGCAAAGTGTGACGCCCCGGGATCGGGCACTATGCAGGTTTCAGCATTCCCGCCAAAATCCACATAATAACCGATTCCAGGTTGCCAATTGTGATATCATTACAACAGTTCACGAATAATCCACAACAACAACAGAAAAGATATATACAAGAGGACTCAAACGAGCCAAGGATACAACTGATACAATACAAAGATCCAGATAACAGCGGAAGAAAACAACAAAGTGTCCGGCTACGGACAAGATCCAAATTGGACTAAGAGTCCTGAAGATAACCGAAGGCGTCCAATCCCTGCCCAGGCCAAGCCGGAGGGATTACCAAGCTAACGTCGTCAGACTTCAAACCTGTTGACTGCAATGTTGAATATGCAGCCACGAAAAAGATTCGTGGGTCAGTACGGTTAAGTACTGGCAAGTGGAATAAAACCCATACTCACAAGATACCGGCGTAATCCGATCATCACAAGATACAAATGCTTTGAGATCAACGGAAAGGAAGGGGTTATTGCAAATAAGCGACAGCAGGCTGCACTAACCAACTACAGAGAGATACTACAACTTCCAACTAACAGAAAGGGGATAAGATCGAGTATTGTAACCAACTGAAAGATAACTTCAAACAAACCCATCCTGGATCTCGCCCCTTATCCAAAGAAGCAATCCGAGGATAACTCACACCGTTGGATTAATGAATAATGGATCAGGTTGTTGTGTCAATAAGCCTATTACTAGTCAAGTTATTATCATTAGGTGTAAGTTGTCTGAGTACTTGTTAGCCAGTACTTTCACCAAGTCGTCACATAACCGCGGACAACACGGCTTCTCGAGAAGATTCATCCCTGCAGGGTGTGCTCCAGTACCCGTACACACTCAAGCCACCAACTAAAACTCAGGTTGGCTTGACACGACCCAAACCATCTCTACAACCCATCCTGGAACCACGGAGCTATAAGGTCCCAGCCACGCAGCCGAATACTCAGCGCATGTGTGCAAAACTCCCGCAGGACACAACACCCCGGCACTACAGGCCTCGACCTATATGCATCATTATCATAACCAGTAACCATGGGGGCGCCACCCATTATGCAAAGGAGCAAATGGAACACCCGAACTAAGTGTGGCTCTTCGGACAAGCTGCAGATCAGGTCTAAGTCGAGGGGGGTCCCATACTACCACCCGGATGCGGTGAGCACGCTCATCATGGATCAGTAGACAAGACTCTTTTCCTATTAGGGTCGACACTAGCAGGCCTCAAAACCACTTAGGGCCTCCTGCCGGTGCCTTATCAGCATATTATTAATAACAGGTTGATTGATTAACATCGAGCCCCCAGAACATAATAGAAGTAACAACAGAAAGTAACGGGTAACAGACTCGAGCAAACAACCTAAGCATGCTAGTAAGACACTGGCTCAAACAATGAGGTTGTAGGAGTGGAGGTGAGGCAATATAAGGGTTAAGGGATTCATGTGATAGGTTCGTAACAGAAACAACTACTACTAAGGCTAGCAGAAAAGAACAACGGAAAGAATCGGTAACAAGTGATGAAAGGCAGCCATATGGCAGCAAATGAGTATACTTGCCTGAGATCCCGCAAGGTAGCAGAACTTGTCGTTGCTCACATCATCTCAACGTCCTATCCGGGAAGAAGCAATGAACCTCGAACAAACACCGGATGCAACAATTACTACTACGGCAAAAGATCCAGCATGATCAAGATATGGATGCATGACAGGTTTAAGGATGCATCAAGGTAAACTAGTTGACAAGATAAACAGATTTAAATGGACCCACATGCAATTTGAGTTGCATATGAAAAGCCCATGAACTATGGTTAGATTATTTGTTTTCCAATTAATCAACAGATGAAGGTGGATTAGCATGATGCATGGATGAGGAAAACAACAAAATAACAACAATAGAACCAATTGGAAATAAGGTTTTAACAAGTTTGGAAATTATTGGTTAAGGTTGGAAAGTTTGGTTACTTAAGCCTGTCACACAAGCAATTGTTGTTTTCATCAGGTTAAAGTGTTCAAAACAAATAACAAAATTTGTATTTGAAAAGAACATCAAATTTTAGTTGGATTACATGTTTCAAATATTGAAATTGGAATTAGGATAATTTTATTATGAATTAAACAATATTAAACAAGTTTTAAATGGATTTGAAACAAGTTTGAATTTAATTGAAGTTTTATTTGTTCAAAACATAATTTCAAACTCACATTTGAAAAGTTCACACTTTGATGGTTTGAAAACATATTTTACATGTTTAGAAATAATTAAATTTGAGCAAGTTATGATTTTAGCAATTTTAATTGAATTAAACAAGGTTTAAACTATTTAGGCAATTTTAATTATTCAAAACAGGAAACAAAAATTATATTTGAATAGGTTATTTAAAATGGTATGGAAAACATATTTTATTTGCCTTATTTGGAATTGGTATGAATTATTTATTGAATTTAGCAATTTGCATTTGAATTATTCAAATTTGAATTTTAAATGTATTTGGAAAATTCAAAACAGTGCACAAATGGAATAATTGGATAGACAATAAAATTTGGAGCAATAAACATATACAAATTTCACTTATTGGGATTATAGATTAAAAGTTATTGATTTTTAAAGTTAGTGTGTTATTCTGCCATTTTAAAGAAAATAGAAAACAAAACAGAAATGGTTTAATTCTTTTGTTACCGCCACGGGGTCTAACCCCAGCCACTGCCCCGTGGGACCGTGGCCTACGTGGACCATACAGGTGCACGCGTGGCCACCAGAGGGGCTTACAGGTGGGCCTGCGCGCGCGAGGTGGAATAAAAAGGGAAAAGGGGGGTGTGCTCCCTGGGAATCGAACCCAGGAGCTGGCGCTGCGCGGAACAGAACGCAACCAGTGCGCTGCGCCGAGACTTGGTGATACAACAGGGAGCTAACTGAAGATGAGGTGTGCAACGCGGGTTGACTGCAATTGGAACAGACAAGTATCTGAACCTGACGACAGAAAAACCGAACGGAGGGCAGCGGTGATCTCCGGTGTGCACGACGGTGACTAGGGCTCGCGACGGACGTGTGGGTGCAGGGCGTGGTCTCGGGTGCGCGACGTGCCGGAACAGGAGCAAGGGCGAGGGAGGAGGAGCAGATCGGAGCGCTCACCGGTTCTGGTCGAGGTGGCGCAGCAGGCTCCTCCGCCGGGGAGGAAGTCGACGATGGAGGCGTCCACGGCCGCTCCCGGCGAGCGGCGAGGAGACGAGGAGATGCAGGGAGGCGCCAAGGTTCCATTCCCCTACTCGGTTGCCCCTCGAGGTGACCAGGGCAGGGGATGGCCGCGAGCTCGCCCTTCTCTGTATTCTCTCTCGTGCGGTTCAGAAGGAACAGAGTGCTGACAGAGAGGGGATGGTGGATGGCGGCGATGGAAGGAGGGGCTAGCTAGGGTTGCTAGGGCAGAGGAGTGGGTAGCTACTTAAGGGGAGCTGGTGCTTGTACGGCTGCTCATCGGAAGGGTTGGGAAGGATCGAATGGTGGAGGAGGGATCGTACTGTCGTGACGACAGCCACGAGGAAGAAGAGAGCGTCGGGGAGGGGTAGTGGGCTCGAGTGGGGAACTAGGTGGGCTTAGGTTAGATGGGCTGCTCCCTCTCTTTTCCCTGATTTTGTTTTTTTCCTTTTTCTCTTTTCTTTTCTCTTCCCCTTTTTTTTGTAATGAAAAGAGAGAGAGAGAGAGGTGAATAGAAAAGGTTTGGGGTTTTAATTTGATAAACAATTACTATTAAGTTGCAAAACAATAATGGAAAGCAAGGTTGGTTTTTATTTCAAAATTGGAAATATTAGTTGGATTTAAATGGTTAGTTGGATTTCAAATAAGGTTTGATTTTGGGAATTGTAGAAATAAACAAAGTTTTATTTAACAAATATCAAGCAATCATACCAACATTATTTGATTTAATTTGTTTGCCAAATTTTTAATACTTAAACCCATATTGAAAAAGGATTGATTTGATTTGGATTTGGTTATTTGAATTTTACCATTAGGGTTTTGAACAATTTAAATTGTTTTGGAGTTTTGAGTGGTTTGGAAAACATGATGCAATGCTTATGGGATGCAGATGATGCAAGCAAAAAGAAAACAAACAGGTAACACCCCAGGTGTTACACAAAGGTTAGAGAATTTTGATTGGAAAACATATTTTACTTTTCAAATTTGGAGTTAAAATGAATTAGTTATGATTTATGCAATTAAATCAATTTAAATTGAGCCGGAAGCCCAACATTTAATTTAGGAGGTTCACATTATTTATTTACCCATCAAGATTAAATGTTGTTAACAGGGAGAGGCAAGGATGTAGATGAGCTACGCAATTTAAATGCAACCGGGACAATATCTAATTATCCCAACTCATTCCATATTTAATTATTAGATGATATCATTATTACCAGCACCCACAATATGCAATGCAACACATGAATGATTTAATATGCACGATATAGATGACATTTAGAAAATAGGCATATAGGTTATAGGGTTGGGGTTTAGGGTGCACACGTGTGGAAAGAAGATCTTCGGGTTCGGCGCCGGTGTCTTCGGGATGAAGAAGAAGAAGACGACGAAGAGGGAGATAGACGGCGGCGAGGAAGGATGGAAAGGAGACGTTCTCGCGTCGTCGTCGAGGTAGTCGAAGTAGGCGTAGCCGACGTCTTCGGGTAGAGGAAGTAGTCGACGTAGGCGTGGTAGTGGAAGCAGTCGACGTCGTTGTAGTAGGGGAAGTAGTCGACGTCGAGGAAGTAGTTGTAATTGCACCACCGCGTCATCGTCTTCGGGGCGTCGAGGAGATAATTGTTCTCGTGTCGTCGACGAAGTGGTCATCGTAGTCGTGGTCGAACCGTAACAACATCGTCTTCCGGGTCGGAGGCGAACCTGACGATCCCGGTCTTCGGGCGCGCACGAAGGCTGCCAACGCAAAACGGACACGTCGAAGGCGATGTAGTCGTTCACGGTTCGTCGAGGGAGTAGTCGTGTCGAGGTGCTTGTCGCATCGGGTAGGAATCTTGGCGGTTCCGGTGCTCGGACTTGGCGACGAGGTACGGGTCGGGGTCGATCTTGGCGGCGTCACGGTCACGAGGACACGGGCACGAAGGCCACGGTCGCCACAATGAACTTCGGCGTCAACGGAAGTAGAACCCGTGTTAACGGTACCCGATCACGGAGATACCGGCGGGCGAGCATGGGGTCGAGGCAGAGGGAAACGGCCTCGGGGCCACGGAGAAACGGCGACGTGTGTGGAGGGATCGTCTCGACAACGCCATGGTCGGGATGGAGGAACGGTCGTGCTCGGCGTGGGCGCCTCGCGCGCGGGGGCGCGGTCGAGTGCAGGGGCGGAGAGGCACTCACGGGCACTAGGCTGGGCGGCCGCGTCGGGGAGGAGATGCCAGGGACGTCGCGTCGAGCTCCGACGGGGCTCGCCGTCTGCGAGCGAAGGCGAGGGGGCAGGGGCGCACCCGAGGGGCGCTCGCCGGGCGCTGCCGGAGCTGGCCACCGACGGCGGCGCCATCGGGGAAGGCAGGGGCGGCGTGGGGTGTAGTTCGGCGTGGAGGGCGCCGACGCCGGCGGGAGGTGGCGGAGCTGCGTCCTTGGGGGCGCGCCGGAGAGGCAGAGAGGACGGAGGCCGACGGAGGACGGCGGGTGCGCCATGGCGGCTGCCATCCGTGCGGGCGCGAGGAGGCGCAGGGTCGGCAGCGCCTGGGGAAGACGGAGGTGGCGGGGAAAGGGAGGAGGACGGCAGGGCGGAGCGGCCAGGAGGGTGGCCGGAGGGAGGCGCCGGTGGCGGAGCACGGCCTCCTGGCCGACGAGCGAGGAACGAGCGGGGCAGGCGAGCGGGAGGAGGACGAGGGGATCGATCGGGATCCCCTCCCGTGCGCGTGCGTGTGTTTTTTTTTCTGTTGGAGAGGTGGAGGGACCTGAGTGGAAAATTAGAAGACGGCGGGGGGGTTTCTACGAGGGAAGAAATTAGGGTAGGGAGGGAGTTCGGTGGGGGGTCCGGTTGGGCCTAGTTGGGCCGAAAAATGGGCAGGTTGTGGGCTGCTCTCCCCCTTCTCTTTAATTTTTTTGTTTGCTTATGTTTTTTTCCAGAAATTGTTCAGGCTCCAATAAAAAAAGATTTATGCACCAAGTAAATTCCAACAATTTTTAGAAAACATGATTTGATTAATTTATATTAGTTTGTAAGTTTGAAATGCGTGATGATGCGGTATGCCAAGCGATGCAAAAAGAAAAACAACGATCAAATCTATTTGGGGAAAAAACCCGGACGTTACACAGGGCCAAACATGGTAGAACATTTGTTTGGGTTGATTATTTGCCCGGTACTTTTAGCATAAGTTTCCATAATCCTATGGATGCGGTGTGCCTGGTCCTCATTAGCCTTGAAAAAGAGCAAACCGTCATCCGCGAAGAGAAGGTGTGAGACTTCTGGGGCTTGACGACAGATTTTAACAGGAACAATGTTCTTTAGCGTGACTTCCCGTTGGAGCAATGCGGACAGCCCATCTGCAACAAACAAAAACAAGAAGGATGACAGTGGATCACCTTGTCGGACACCCCGAGAAGACGAAAATGAATCCATGAGGTTCCCATTAAATTTAACACTATACTGTACCGAGGTGACGCATGACATAATCCAGTCCACCCATCGATACGAGAACCCAATCCTTTGCATCACTTTCTTTAGAAAATCCCAGTCTACCCGATCATAAGCTTTTGAGAGATCAAGTTTGTAGGCACAAAAATTCCTATCCTGATTATTATTGTGCTCAATGTAGTGGAGGCATTCAAAAGCCACTAAGGCATTGTCAGTTATTAGTCTTCCCGGAATAAAAGCACTTTGGTTGATCGAGACAATTTCCCCCAAGATAGGTCTCAATCTATTAACCAGGCATTTTGATATGACCTTGTAGATCACAGTAGAGAGACTAATAGGCCGAAAGTCTTTAAGGGTCTCAGGCTGATCATTTTTCGGAATTGGGACAATAGCTGTGTTGTTCACACCATCTGGCATATTACCCGTAGCAAAAAAGAGCTTAACCGCGTTAATTACCTCCTCTTTAAGTGTACCCCAATTCCTTTGATAAAATCTTGCAGGGAAGCCATCGACACCCGGGGCTTTGAGGGGGCCGATTTGGAAGAGAGCGTCACTGATCTCATCGTCCGTGAACTCTTTAATAAGCATGTCATTCATCTCCGGGGTGACTTTCTCCTGCATAATAGCAACAAGTTGGTCAGAATTAAGAGATGGATCCCTTGTAAATAGTTCTTTAAAGTATGACGTTGCCATTCGTTCCATGTGAGTTGGCACTCGCTGCCAAACCCCTTGATCATCTTTGAGCTGTTTAATTTTATTTCTCCTAGCTCGCCATTTTGCAGTCCGATGGAAGAACTTAGTATTGCGGTCGCCTTCCTTCAGCCACGTGACACGAGAGCGCTGAAGCCAGAGCATTTTCTCTCTGTAGAGGAGCTCATTTAAATGGTCAGAGGCCCTCCTTATTGCATGTTGGTCAGAATTCTGAATGATCATGCTTTCGAGATCCTTTCTTGCCTTCTGTAATTCACGAGTAATATTACCAAATTTCTTTCGGCTCCACTTTTGAAGATTGTCCATGACGTGGTTCAGCCCCTTCATAATATCAGCTAAATTCCTTTTTTGGCATGCTTCCTTCCAAGCCGACTGTATATGTTCGGGTAGGGCCGCCTCCCTTTCCCAAAATATCTCATATTGGCGTTTCGGCGCTTGTTGAACTTGATGCTCCTCTTGTGCCATTGTTAAAAGAATAGGGCAATGGTCTAATACAGAGGTCACGAGGTGCTTGACGTTTGCCTTCGCGAAATAGTCCCGCCATCTTGGACATGCTACAGCCCGATCTAACCTGAACTTCACATTTGCAGCTCACAATCGTTTGTTGTCATATGTGTATGGAACCCCTGCAAAACCAAGATCAACAAGGTTACAATCAGATAACACTGCTCTAAAGGCCTCCATTTGTCTGACAGAACGCGGTGTTTGTGACAGGTGTTCCTCTTGCCAGAGAGTTTCATTAAAATCATCCATAACCAGCCATGGGAGATTTGAACGCGCTTTCAACCTACGGAGCGCATCCCAGATGTGATATCTATTTTCCACCCTCGGTTCACCGTACACACAGGTAATACGCCATTGGTAATCATGGGAGGGAACACGGACATACGCATCAATATACCTCTCATTTATTTCTTGGATATCGACAGTGATACTTTCATGCCAAAATAAAGCTAAGCCTCCACTTAAACCATCACTACTCACCCCAGCAAAACCTTTTTAACCTAACCTACTACGAAGACGTCTAACTTTATTCTTATTTTGCCTAGTTTCACACAGAAAAGGCAAACGAGGAATCCAACTTAGGGAAAGACTTGCAAGCTCTCTAGCTGTCGGGGCGTTCCCGGAACCCCGACAGTTGAGCGACAAGCAATTCATTGCTGCTGACGAGACCACACATTTGGTCTCGTCAGTGTACCGGAAGCCCCATGACCGGTTGCTGCCTTGTTCTTCTTCCCACCTTGCTCAGCCGCTGCGTCCATGTCCCCTTCTTCATGTTCTTTAGTCTCCTCATTCCCTGTCTTGCTTTTCCTCAGGATCCCTCTCTTCTTACTTGCATAATTTAGAGCTAGTGATAATTCCAAGTGGTTTCCAGTAGCCTCCCCTTCGGCACCTCTCTTCCCAAGAACCGAGTCCGCAGCCACCATGGTTGTATCTGCAATACTACTCATGGATGTGGAAGTCTGAGAGATATTGCGTATAGCAGGGATCATATCACTACTCCTGGGTGCCGCGTCCTCTCCAGAATCATCAACAAGGGGTGGCATAGCTGGGTCAACTTCAGGTTGTAAGGCGAGATTAGTTTGGCGCTTGTCTGTCAGGGAACCTTCACGTGAGCTAGCTTTATTTAAATCAACACCAAGCTTCAGTTGCATGTTTTTGACAGTCTTTGCCAATGACTGTTCCACCTCCTCCGTGGTTCTAAAAATTTTCTCTTCAAAGTCATCACATGAATCAACCGCTTCTGGTATCTCTGCCGTGTTGTTTCCCCCAAACTGAGCGGGTGTTGCTGTATTGACACTCGGCCTGCCCAACGATGATGTGGAATTGACACTCCCAGTTGGCGTGTTAAATACCAAACCCTTCTTGGCTATGGGATTAGCAGTCGCGGAAATCATCCGGCGTTCGAACTTCCTTTTGGGCGAGCACCTGAGCGAAGCATCATAGTGGAGGGAGGGGGTTCCACGTATTTTCTTCTCACATTCATCCTTATCATGCCCTATGAATCCACAATGAAAACAAAAATGTGGCACACGTTCATACCGTATTGGATAAATTATCCTCTCAGACTTCCCCTTAGCAACAGTAGTGAAGCGGTTCTGCAACCTTTTGTTCAGTGGCAAGGTGATGCGAACTCTCAAATAGTCATTGAATTCAAGCCCCATCGGATCCACGTCTACCTCTTCCACCTGTCCCAGCTTCGATCCAACAAAAGTTCCATAAGCTACAGTCTTCTTGTTCCATGGTACATCGTAGAAGCGGACCCAAATAGGAATAAAGTCCAGGACCATTTCTGACGGCCTCGCACCCTCTATGAAAGGAGAAATCAGACACGCAACTCCCTTCTTGATCCAAGGGCCTCCTCGCGCCACAAATTTATAATCACCCTCCGCCGTGAAAGTTATAATGAAGAAGTTATCTTTCAATGGAGCGAAAGTCATTGTGCCTCGGATCTTCCACACATCCATGAAGTGTTTATGCAGCTCGAAGTAGTTTGCCGCCTTGATCGAGTAATACCTTGTCGACAGCCGCCAGACCACCGGATCCTCGTTGATCGGAGTCACCTCCTCCGGTTCCTCAGCAAAAATGTCATCCTCTAGGTCCACCTCGCCGGATGTGCGAGCTTCTGGCCCAACGTTCGTGCCCTCCTCCTCCGCTTGATCCCAGTTTCCATCGAGTTCCTCCCTTGATTCAGCAACCACCAACTGGCGCTCCAGCCCTCTGGGTACAATCGCGCCGGCGACGGACGGCTTCGGGTGGGTAGCGGCCTCACCGGCCACCCCTTGGTCATCCCCACCGTCCATGGTCGACATCGCTTGTAACCTAGATTTGTTCTGATCGCCCGTGTCAAAGGTTGCTGATCTGCTGTCGAAGATTTTGATTAGGTTGGAGATGACTCCCCCCGGTTCCTCCTTTTTATGGCACCCCTCGACGGCGAGATCCAATCCCCCCTCGGACTCGGGTTGTATCTGGCTTCCTGCAATCATAGGCGCGGTCGGGGTGGACTTCCATCCCGAATCGTAGACTCCAGAGACTCCCATATCGGGGACGCTCCCGTCCATGGTTGAGGCGGCGCTCCAATCGCCTTGGAATCGCCTCTGTAACCCTAGACGTAGCGCAGACTTGTTCAAGAGCGTACAACACTTAATTATAGCAATGGCGTATCGACTAAAGTATATAGTTCGACTTTGATGTGCTAGTTTACCTAGTAAACATAAAAGCATGGTACAATTTTCTTTTACTCAACAATTAGGTTCGGCATTTTTAGAAATTTTTTTTACTGAGGAAGACTTTTTTCTTTGATGTTCTTTCTTTACCAAAACAACCTTGTTTTTCATGGATAGTACAATGAGCGTATTTGGGATTTTTTTCCCATGTATACGGTGGGCTCTTAGAGTCAGCCTGAACAATTTTATTAGGGCTTGTTTGGCGCAAGACGTTTTGAGAGAATTAGTGGGGATAATCCCCACAGGGTTTGGGTGAAACCTCCACCTTCATCCAATCTCTTCAAACCCTCATCTCTATCCAATCCCTTCAAATACACTAGCTAAAGGGGGTGGATTTTATATGAAGAAAAATACACTACAGTTTGGGAAATTTTGGGCAAATTGGGAATAAGCTCCGCCAAATACACTTGAATCAAACGACTCTTTCAGGATATTTAAGGATTTGGGTTTAGACCGGGATATTCCCCTCCAATCCCTAAAAATACACTCGTAGCGAACAATGGCTTAAAGATCACAACTCAGGTAGAGACGAAGCTGGGGCAAGGGCTCGTCCATGTTGTTGAAGCTGAGAGCATTGCGTCTTTTCCAATTGTTCCAAGAGATCGCGGTGCAGATGGTGGAATCAACATAATCACCAGAACGGGCGTTCCAAAGTCCTGATATTGCTACTCCACAGTTTGGTGGGAAAGCATCCAACGGCTGTTAATGCAGCTGATCCAAAATGACCACGATACACCAACCCTCCTTTAATCGTGTCATCCAGCGGTTCGTCAGGAGGAGCTGCCGTGACCTGACATGTCTGAAGTCAAAGCATCCAACATCAGAGCAAATCTGGCTCGCATTGTTCGGCTCTCCCGATCTCCTTTTCTCAGCGTCGACCACTATCTGAGCTGACACAAGTAATCAAGATCGAGTAGCGCTCTGCTCGTCGCTCCGCTTGGCGCTTGCCATGGAGATTGAGTACGAAATGCCCGGCTTCATGCGGCTGCACAAGAGCGGCCTAGTTGAGCGGTTTAACGGCACCAAAATCGTGCCGCCCTCCCCCTCCGGGGATCCCGTCAACGGCGTCGCCTCCAAGGACGTCGTCCTCGACTCCGCGGCAAACATCTCCGCCCGCCTCTACCTCCCCGCAGCCGCCGCGGCAGAGCCCGGCAAAAAGCTGCCCGTCGTCGTCTTCTTCCACGGCGGCGCTTTCTTTATCGAAAGCGCCTTCTCCCCTCTGTACCACAGGTACGCTGCCTCCCTCGCCGCCGCAGTCCCCGCCGTCGTCGTGTCCGTCGACTACCGTCTCGCCCCGGAGCACCCTCTCCCGGCGGCCTACGACGACGCCTTCGCGGCCCTCAAGGCGGTCGTCGCCGCGTGCCGCCCGGACGGCGCCGAGCCTTGGCTCGCCGCACACGGCGACGCAGCTCGGCTGTGCCTCGCGGGCGACAGCGCCGGCGCCAACATGGCGCACAACACGGCGATAAGGCTGCGGAAGGAGCCCATCGACGGGTACGGCGACAAGGTCAGTGGCATCGTCCTCATGCATTCCTACTTCTGGGGGACACAAACGGTCGGCGGCGAGTCCGCGGACATCCCCTTCGACATGGATCGCGTGTGGGATGTGGCCTGCGGCTGTAAGTTTGACCGCGATCACCCGTACATCAACCCGGCGTCATCGCCGGAGGATTGGAGGCAGCTCGGGTGCGGCCGCGTGCTGGTCACCACGGCGGAGCTCTGCTGGTTCGTGGAGAGGGCGCGCGCCTACGCGGAGGGGATCAAGGCGTGCGGGTGGGACGGCGAGCTCCAGTTCTACGAGACCAACGGCCAGAGGCACGCCTACTTCTTGTTCAAGCCCGACTGCGACAACGCCGTCAAGGAGCTCGCCGTCGTGGCCGATTTCGTCAGGCGCTGCTGAGTTTGCGTCCGTTGTATGATTCTGTAATAAAGGGATATGCAATTGGTGATTTAATTCAGTACTCCAGTTGCAGCTTCACTGCAAGGTTACAACAAATTAAAGTGAACATTACCGCAGAGTTCTGACTGCGCTTGTAACAACAAGCTTTCCAAAGAGATATTTAGTACCCTACATACACAAACTTGCGGGTGGGAACAAATACATACAAAAATTTGTAAAAGTGCACTAACTCATACATCAACTTGTCGGGTGGGAGCAAAAACATATAAATCTGTCTTAGTCACGTCATATAGGCAGCCATGTAGGTTATAAATTTGCTAAAAACTTCTTGCGAAGATATGACTGCCACAGATTGGTTAGGGAAGGTGAATTTAATGCGAGGTGCCCCGTTTATGTTTGAGTCCCTGGCCATTTATTACGTGGAAGTGGCCCGACAGTGTTGCCTCGCCCTTGTCGCCACTTCCCTTCGCACGCCCGCCCTCATCGCCACTTCCCTCACCATATTCCCTCGTCGTCTCCACATTCCCTCGCCGTCGTGGCCTCCCTCGATGCCGGACATGGAGCCAATCCTGCGGAACGAGATGAAGCCGCCTGATTATGGTGTGCATCTGTCCCTTCTGTGCGCACACGGCCATGGCGGGTGGGGTTTAGCTAGAGTTCATGGCTTGCACGATCGGAGAGGAAACCGTCCATTGCGGGTGGGATGGGCGCATGATAGTAGGGCTGAGTTTTGAGAAAGCATCTGAAATTTTTTGGTGGTTGTGTTCGTCGAATTGGGTGCCGTTGTGCGCATGATTTAGGAGTACAATTAGGTTTTGGGTTCAAATCCATGATGTGTATGCTATGAGTTGTGTTTTTGATGTGGAGGGAAGTGATTTGGAGCATGCCCTGTTTCGGCTTATTTTGCCTTGTTCATGTCCATTGACTGAAAAGATGAGATTTTTATAATTTTATGGCTTTGAATTGATGAATAAATGTGCATAGATTGTTCAAATATGAATGTACTTAGCAGATGACACATAATGATCTGTATATTTGTGCACATTATGAAGTGGGAGTAAAGAAATGCTTTATTGAAATTGGTGTAAATATTGCAAGTGTTAACTGAATATACTGCAATTGTAGTGTACTAAAAATTTGTTGTGAGGCTTTGGTGAATTTTGGTTGTTAATTGAATTTTTTATTTTCATATACATGGTGATCCTGATAAATTCTCAGTTCAAATAGATCACAATGGCTTTTTTGTTGGTTTGAGAGGGAAATTGAGCTATGATGATGGCACAACTCATTGGTTTGACCATTGTGATTCAGACACATGGTCATTACTGTGAATTCATGCTCTGGTGAAGCAATTAGGCCATGAAATTGAAGCAAGGACCAGGTGTACTAGTGCCTTCCTAATAAAACTTTGCAAGATGGGTTGATCTCCATTGAAAATGATGCTCATACATTGCTAACGATTGAAGCTACAAAGGAGCATAAGACACTGCGTTTGATTGTGGACCACACAATTTTTCTTGGGTATTTTAGGCCTGATGTTCTTGCAAATGTAGGTCTAGAACTACCCCCTCTTAACATTCAAGAGCAAGATGGGGAAGACAATGATGATGATGAATCAGAGCAAATGCAGGCAGCGAGAGTTAGGACACCTAGAAGAAGAACTGCAAGTGATGGTCAAGGAGAAGATGACAATGATGATGATGAATCAGAGCAAGATGGGACAAACAATGAATTTTTTGACAGTGATTGGGATGCTAAGGATGGAGGTGGTGACATATTTGCACCAAATGTTGACAAGGAAGTGAATGACAACAATGAAATGGTTGAAATAGTGGAAGAAGTGGATGATGTAGGTCTTGAGCATGAAGACCTCCATTTGACAAAAGAACAAGAGCAAGAGTTCAAGTACAAGTTCAGTGTATTCAATCTAGAGGTTGACATGGCAGCTCTAGTTTTCAAAGTTGGTCAGGTGTTTAGTTGTATTACAGAGATAAGAAGTGCAATCAAGGCATATAGTGTAAAATGAGAGAGTCAAGTTGTCGAAAAAAAGGAATAAGCCTACAAGGATACATGTTGTGTGTGATGGAGAGTGTCAAGGGGATCGCTCGTGGTTCTTGAAAGCATCTGTGGACAACAGGACAGATGCAGTGGCTGTGAAGAAATTCGGTGGCATACATAAATGTGTGAGAGCTTGGGAGGTGAAGGACTTGACAGCCAAGTTCTTGACAAATTTCTTCATGGATGAATTTAGAGACAATCAAAAGATGGATTTGCAGACATTCAAGAACAAGATAAAGAGGAAATTCAACATGTGCCCCAACAATTGGAAGTTGAGGAGAGCAACTAAAGGTGCTTTACTTAGAATTCATGGTGATGAGGCACAACAGTTCAACTTGCTATGGGACTATGGGCAGAAGTTAAGGACATGCAACCCTGGGTCTTTATTTTTTCTGAGCACAAACAAGTCAAATATAAATGGAGAAGTGAAGGAACATTTGGCAACATTGTTTGGTCTTATGATGCCTGCAAAAGAGGATTCCTTGAAGGATGCAGACCAGTAATCTGCATTGATGGTTGTCACATCAAGACAAGGTACAAGGGCCAGATACTCACTTCAGTTGGTGTTGATGCCAATGACTGCATATTTCGTATTGCAATGGGTGTTACTGAAGTGGAATGTACAAGCTCATGGGAGTGGTTTATAACTACACTAAGAGATGACCTCAATATCACTAACAGTGCTACTTTCACAATAATGAGTGACAGACGGAAGGGCCTGATCAAGGCAGTGCAGAAAGTCTTCCCTGATGCAGAGCATAGGCATTGTGTTAGGCATATATATCAGCATAAAAAAATACAAAGGGGAAACATTAAAGAATGATATATGAATCATTGCTAGGTCATGCAATGTACCTACTTGGGAAAAAATAAAAGAAGATGGAAGTGGATTCTAAAGAAGCATTTGATTGGGTTGAGGAGCTTCTACCAAATATCTTTATCAAGGCCTTCTTTAGTGATTTTCCTAAGTGTGCCATGCTGCTCAATAACCACTCTGAAGTCTTCAACACCTATATTTTAGATGCAAGAGAAATGCCAATGCTCTCCATGCTAGAGCATATCTTCTACAAACTAATGCATAGGATTGTTGGAAAAAATCCTGAATGTGAATCCTAGCCTGGAAGGATCTATCCTAAGATCAAGAAGAAACTGGATAAATTCACTGAATGGGCAGCAAACTGTGAAGTGTTGGTAGCTGGTGGAGGGATTTTCGAAGTTACATCACTAGAATTTGAGAGAGATTATTGTGTGGATTTCAATATAAGGAGTTGTGACTGTAAGAGATGGAAGCTCACAGGCATACCATCCCATCATGCAATAGCCTACTGCAGGAATGAGAGAACCGATCCTGAGCAAATGGTTCATAGCTGCCACACTATAGAAACTTACAAGAAATGTTATGCTTACAACATGGTCGTTCTGAGAGGTAGGTGCCACTGGCAGAAGCAGAATGGAGTTCTTGTGCATCCACCACTCTTCACCAAAGTAATGGGAAGGCCTAAGAAGAACATGAGGAAAACACCTGCAGAAATTGAGAAAGATGGTCCCAAGAAAATTTCAAAATCAGGTGTTCCAATGCACTGTTTCGTTTGTAAAAGAGAAGGCTGATGTGTGTGAACACACGTTCGTTGGGAGATCCCAAGAGGAAGGCATGAAGAGTGCAGAAGCAAGTTTTCGTCAGAAAGAAACCAAGGTTTAATCGACCGGTAGGAGGAAGGAGTAACTTCAGAAGGTTGATGCAGCTGAGATGGCAGGGCGCACTACCGGTTCAGCAGCAACGTGGAACCTACAAATAACAATAAAATCACTTTGCCCAACGAAGCAGTGAGGTTGTCAAACTCACGGATTTTGCTGAACACAAAGAGGTTAAACATATGGTGTGGAAAACAATGTGAGAACAGTAGCAGCAGTGTGAAAGTAGTGGAACCAGTGTGTGTGTATTACCAGTATGAGAAAATGGACCGGGGTCCATAGTTCACTAGTGGTGTCTCTCCATAGAAGATAAATAACATGTGTGGTAAACTAATTACAGATGGGGAATTGACAGAAATGAAGGCTGCACCGTAGTGCATATGCAAGACATAAAGATTACTACGTGATTCATGCGGGCATTACAACAAGATACATAGATTGTCATCCAAATGAATCTATGACTAATAATCCACCCTCCGAATATCATCAGAACAAACTTTGGGTATTAAGTTGCAAGCAACAGATAATCGCAGTAAGCAAAGTGTGTAATGTAAACAATGTAAACGAAGTAAACACCGTTGTTTTCTCCCTAATGGCAACATCACATCCTCCATCCATCACGATTCTGTCACTCGAGCACAGATGCAAAGGAGGCATGAACCCACTATCGAGCATAAATACTCCCTCTTGGAGTTACTAGCATCAACTTGGCCAGAGCATCTACTAATAACGGAGAGCATGCAAGATCATAAATAACATATGCATGAAGATAACATGATAGATTGATAATCAGAAGACATAGCATTCAACATTCATCGGATCCCAGCAAACACAACATGTAGCATTACATAAAGATGATCTTGATCATGTATGGCAGCTCACGAGATCTAAACATGAGGTATAAAGTGGAGAAAACAACCATCTAGCTACTCCTATGAACCCGTAGTCCAGGGATGAACTACTCAGGCATCACTACGGAGGAGGGCATGGTGGTGTAGACCCTCCGGTGATGAATTCCCCTCCCGGCAGGGTGCCAGGGAGAGCTCCAGAAACCTCCCGATCCCGGGACGACGATGACGGCGGCCTCGGGTTTTTCTCAGGAAAAGTGGTTGTAACATCCCAAGTATGAAAACCATCCCCTTAGAATGTTTGTTTCATGTTTATTAAAGTAATGCATCATGACATCATATTGTTTTCATTCTGTTTGCATTTGTTTCTTATTTGATGCATCTATTTTTCCCTATTTTCCCAATTCAAATTTAAACTTCATTCAAATGATTGTTTCATACTTGCTCTGTTACAACATTTGAAATAAAAATCACAAATAAAAACAACCAATTTGTTTCATTTTGTTCCATAGTGATCACTTGTTAAAAGGATGGTTTTAAATCAATCATTTAAATTCCAGAAACACATTTAAAATTCAAATCAAGCACCAAACAGCAACCAATTTGAATTCATGAAAATTATAAAACAAATTTAATCAGTGGGTTATAATTAACATAGGGGTTACCCTATTTTAAATTTTCTTTTTATTAATGATCACTTAATAAAGAAATTCATCCAAATTTGATTTAAATTCAAACCGCAAACAAATTTCAAACTTTTTGAAAATAAAAGTTAAAACCTGTTTGCAAATGACCTAAAAAGGTTACCCAAATTTTTCACTAACCTAAAACCCATCTTTTCCTTCCAAATCCTTTTCAGCAAAAAAAAGGAGAAAGAAAATTTAAAAAAAATCAAAGTTTTGGCGCCAACAGAGGGTGGGCTGCGCCCAGCCCACCTCGTTTTCCTTCCGCGCGCAGCCCAGCCTGCCACTTAGCGAAGAAAATGTTTCGTTTTTTTTTCCTCGCTTCTATTTCATCGTCATCAACCCGTACGGCGTCCATCCGGAGCGCCACGGCGGACGCGGTCACCTCCCGACGGCGATCCCGCCCCCGTACTCCCTATATATCCCCCCTAGGGCTCCGCGCCACCTAACCCTAACCCTAGGAGGCTGTTCCCCCCTCGAGCCGCCGCCAATTGCTCCTCTCCGTCGCAATTCCCCTCTCTGTTGTACCTCACCGGCGATCATCGACTGAACCCGTCCACGCCGCCGTCGCCATGGAGATCCACCCACCTACCTAGCTACTGGAAACGAAAGCCCACATCTTCTTCTTCCTTTTGGACACCGGCGGGAGCACGGAGAGCTGCTGGATCTGCGCCGCCATCCTCGTCACCGCCGCTGCTGCCGTCGTCAGCCGTTCGTCATCGCGCCTCTGCTACATCTGCACACGGTGGTGAGCAATCACATCTCCTCCTTCCTCTCTGTGCTGCGCACGCCTCTGCTCACCTCTGCACACATCCATCGCATCCATATCGAGCACGGGTACGGTGATCAACGCCGGCGAGCAGCGTTGTTTCTGTTCAGTCGCGGATGGATTTGGTCGTCAGCGAAATTCAGTTAACCCACGCGTTTGAAGTACAACCTTACTGCAGCGTTGCTTCTGTCGAATCTGACGAAGCCACCGTACTGGTTGCACCCTAGCTAGCGCGCCCTCAGGTCCCGAGTTCGAGCCACGGCTCCGCGGGTAAAAACCCACACTTTTTTGCGAGCATGTCTGACAACCAAGCCCCACCCGTCAGCGGGCCTCACTGCCACGCGTGCGCGCGCGCGCCACGCTGGCCACAAGCCCACAGGGCAGTGACTGTGGCTAGGCCACAGTGCTGTAACAAATGTTTTGCACGTTCTGTTTTCAAATAAATCCTTTTAATTGCAGATTTGAACCCTAAATTTAAAACTTTAATAACTTTTAAAATATAACTTCAATTAATAAAAGTTATATATGTTTGTTGTTCCAAATTTAATCATCTATCCAAATAACCCATTTGTGCACTGTTTTGAAAACTCCAAATACATTTAAATTTCAAATTCCAATAATTCAAATGCAAATTTCTAAATTCAATAACTAATTCATCCTTAATCCAAATAATGCAAATAAAATATGTTTTCCATACCATTTCAAGTCATCTTTTCAAATATAATTTTTGTTTCATGGTTTGAATAATTTAAATTGCCTAAATAATTTAAACCTTATTTAATTCATTTAAATTTGATAAAATCATAACTTGCTCAATATAAAATAATTTTGAACATGCAAAATATGTTTTCAAACCATCAAAGTGTGAACTTTTCAAATGTGAAATTGAATTTATGTTCTGAATAAATAAAATTCAAATAATATTCACACTTGTTTTAAATTCATTTCAAACTTGTTTAATATTGTTTAAGTCATAATAAAATACATCCTAATGCCTTCTTCAATATTTGAAACATGTAATCCACCCAAAATTTCATGATCTTTTCAAATATGAATTTAGTTATTTGTTTTGAATAATTTAAACGGTTGAAAACAACAAATACTTGTGTGTCACCTTTAAGGCACCAAAAAATTCCCTAAATTAATAAATAAAATTCTTAATTGGTAAACCCTATTTTAAATTGGTTCTAATGTTGTTATTTTGCTGTTTTCCCCATGCATGCATCATACTAATCCACTTTCACCTGTTGATCAGTTGGAAAACAAATAATCTAACCAAAAATCCATGGGCTTTTCATATGCAACTCAAAATTGCATATGTGTCCATTTAAATTGTGTTACCATGTCAATTAGGTTATTTTGATGCATCTATTAACTTGACATGCATCATACCATGATTGTGCACTATGCCATGATATTGATTGTTTATTTTTCCTGTATTGTTTGTTTGCTTCTTCTCGGATAGACGACGACGTTGATACCGACGATCTTTACGACACCCCTTCTGAGGATCTAGCTCAGTACCCGGCTACTGGGTGTGCAGGCAAGTTATCACTCACATGAACCATTGTGTTCCTTTCAACATTGGTTACCGATACTTTCCGTTGTCTATTTCTGCTAGCCATATGTATCGTTGCTTCTGTTACGAACCTATCACATGATACCCTGAACCCTGATATTGCCTCACCTCCAGTCCTAAAACCCCGTTGCTTGGGCCCGTGTCTTACTAGAATGCTTAGGGTTGTTTTGCTCGAGTCTTATATCAGTTACTTTCTGTTATCATATCTGCTTATACTCTGGGGCTCGATGTTAAACAACAACCTGTTAATTTGAGGTAATAATAATTTGCTGATAAGGCACCGGCAGGAGGCCCGGCGTGGTTTTGAGGCCTGCTAGTGTCGACCCTAATAGGAAAAGGGTCTTGTCTACTGATCCATGATGAGCGCACTATCCGCATGTGGGAAGCGTGTATGGGCGCCCCCCTCAATTTGATTCGATTCGCATCTCGTCCAAATCACCACACCTAGTTCGGGCTTTCCATTTGATGCACGCATATGCAGGTACGAACCCGAGGCCAGGGTGGAACTTTTGTAGTCGGCATTTAGGGTGGCGTGGTCTTCCAGTGCTATGAGGGTCCCCTTTTCTTCGTGGGGCTCGATTAGCCGCGCACGCACAGCACGTGGTGCTTTGGGCTTGATGCGAAGAAGAGTTGAGTTGTGTTGAGTGCCCCGCTTGGTGGGAAAGGCCTTCCCATCTGGCGGGTTATTCTTACGTGTACGGCCAAATTGGTGCACCCCTGCAGGGATAAATCTTCTCGAGAAGCCGTGTTTTCCGCGGTTATGGTTAACTTGGTGAAAGTACTGGCTAACAAGTACTCAGAACAACTTACACCTAACTAATGATAACTTTACTAGTAACAGGCCTATTGACACAACAATTTGATCCATCATTAATCCAACTGTGTGAGTTATCCTCGGATTGCTTCTTTGGATAAGGGGCGAGATCCAGGATGGGTTTTGTTTGGTGGTTAGCTATAGTTGGTTACGATACGCTATCTTATCTCTTTCTGTTACACCGGAAGTTGTAGTATGTTCTGTAGTTGGTTAGTGCAGCCAGTTGCAGCATCTTTTATACCCTTTTCTTCCGTTGATCCCAAGGCATCTGTGCTTGGTGTTGACGGGCTACACTTTGGTGAACTGTGAGTCTTGCTTGCCAGTACGTTTATGTACTGACCCCTTTGGGGCTGTGGTTTCCGCAGACTACGCTTACGAGGATCCAGGTGACGGCTACTACGTGGAGTTTGACGAGGCTGCTGACGAGTAGTTAGCGGACCCGGGCAGGATCCGAGACATCGTGGATGGGCTCCATTTTATTTTCATTCCCGGCTTCTTAAGCCTATTTGGATTTGTCTGTACTCAGACCCTTTGAATGCTTCCGCTGAGTTGTAATGATGCTATGTTGGGACATGTGTCCTCTGGATGATTGTATTTGCTATTCTCTGCCCTAGTGAGGGCTAGTTGCAACTTACTTCAATCTTCTCTATCTTAGAGATATGTTGTGTTATCATCTTGTTTAAAGCCGTTGATGTACCATGTGTGTATGGTATGAAGTACGTCAATGGTAGTGTCCTGATTTCTACGGGATAGTTTACATCGATGGTGAATGGTAAAGATTGGTTGTCACACATAAGTGTTGGCCTACTCGTAAGAGATGCGGGTGCCGGTAAGCCCCGTAATCCAATCAAAATACTGTTCAGTTCGTACGATGAGTATCCTCTAGAAGTCCGGGTGCGACAAATGGTATCAGAGCCTGTCTGCCTGTAGGATCCCTTTTACTGGTCGCAGTTGAGTCTAGAAACTATTTTTGTAGCTATATAGGAAAAATGAAACGTGAGAGTAGGAATTCTGCCATTTTTCTTCTTTCCCCACCCACCCACTCTTTTCTGGTAAGGAAGTGCAACGTTGTTTTCCGTTCTCACCTAAACTTTCAAGTTAGGATTTCAAGTATCCTGGTTTCTCTAGGATAGTTATATCTACTAGACCATAGGAATGGAGGTGGTTGTGACATGATTTATCAAGTATCCTGATTTAAGCAGTAGATATTGATCCTTTAGAAGCCCGGATGGGTTTTTCCGTAGTACCTCAGGAGTTTTGGTCCAGTGTTTCCCGTTGTTGCTTCGATATCCTGTTCTTCTCAACGTCCTTTTCGTCCGTTGGAACCTTGTTGTTACTTTCCACTTCAGTTCTCTACCGGCGTCTAATCAAAACTTCCCCGATCATCTGCAGATGGATCTCAGGTTCTTCCCGCAGGTGGTTCGGATGACTCGTTGCGAGAGCACTGCTGGTTATCCGGAGATGCTGAGAGACATGGTCACTTATCTGGGGTTCCATTGGGCACCAGAGTACCAGGTCTACGAGCAGCAGCGAGAGTTTGACCAGACCTACTACCAGGCTATCGTCTACATTCTGTCAGATGATGGCATGAGCGTTGTCCACCGCTACGAGGCAGTAGGTTCCACAGTGGATATGGCCGTGCAGCAGGCAGCTTACGTGAGTCTCACCGTCCTCCGTGCTGACTACTGGGGGTTTGACGATTCTATCTATCGCCACATCCCCCGTGGTTACATCACGTCAGCGGGAGCTCACTTCACCCTCTACGACAACCTGGATGTCTACGAGCATGATAATACCAGGCTGCACACCACCGCTCAGTTTGTGAGGCACAGTGACGCTGTTGCCACCACACTTTCTCAGGAGTTGGCCTCAGTCAGGGAGCAGCTCTACCTTGCTTTGACTCGTCTGGCTACGTACACCACATACTTTGTTGGAGATGAGCGCTTTGCACGTTTCCATCAGACAGTTGGACGTAGTTTGCCAGAAGCTGGAGGTTACGAGCCGATTAGAGGTCCACTCCTCAACCTCGGAGCTGGTTACACTGGGATTCCACGCTTTGGAGCACAGGGAGACGACGCTTTCTACTTCACCACACCGAGAGTCGCTCTCAGAGCAGTCCCGATCTACGTGGATCGTCGTTCTACCTACTTCCGTGGGATTCCTCCTCACCGTATCTCTCGTCGTACTACTCACCGCCGTCCTGCGTGATGAGCATGGGAGTACCGATGTATCCATTCATAGCTATGTTTAGTTATCCTTTGGCTTTCGAACCATGTATTGGTCTGTTGGATATTCTGATGTATTTGAACATGTGATGATGTACCTGTTGGTTATCTATTCATGCGTCGGAATAATCTCTCTTTCGGTTACCAAGTCTATCCTTTTCTATTGTTGTGCTAAAATGCATGTCTATTCAGGATGCCGCCAACAAGGAGCAACCCGCCTGAACCACCTCCGCTCACGGAGCTGTTGATTCAGATGACTCAGGTCGTGACTCAGATGGCCCAGATCCAGGCTAACCAGCACAACAACCAGAATGCTTCGCGAGTCAGCATCAAGGAGTTTCTGAGTCTGGGGCCGAGAGCTTTCGTGGCAACACGGGAGCCTCTGGATGCTGATGACTGGATCAGGGAGATGGCCAGGGCTCTGGACATTGCTCACGTTGCTGAGGAGGATAAAGTCAAGTATGCCACCTACCTACTGAAGGGTCAGGCAGCCACTTGGTGGGAGAACTATCAGACCATGAGAGCTGGATACCCAATCACCTGGGGCTGTTTCAAGGATGCCTTCCTGAAGCACCACATCCCAGATGGTCTCATGGAAAGGATGCGTGAAGAGTTCTGCTCTCTTAAGCAGGGCAAGCTGGACGTCATTGGCTACCAGAATGAGTTCAATCGCCTCGCTCGTTACGCTGGTGATGAGGTGTCCACTGAGATCAAGAAGATGGCAAGGTTCCGCCGAGGTTTTAACCCTGAACTGAAGTACGCTATCACCAACATCAAGTGCAAGGACTTCGAGGAGCTCGTGAACACAACGCTCAATAAGGAGAATGGGCTCAAGGCGTTCGAAGAGTCCCGCAAGCACTCGCGTGAGGGTGGTTCCTCCTCCAACATGACCACCCCTCCGCAGAAGCGCCGCATCTGGGTGCCAAATGGTGCTGTCACTAGGGCTCCATATGCCCAAGCTTCTCAAGGCTTCGCTTCCCGCCCACCCAACCTAGCTCAGATGCAGGCTCAGAGGTTCTCAATGGGGCAGCCAAGGCCAGATGCACCTCGTGTCGTCACTTGCTTCAAATGCAAGCAGACTGGACACTATGCTGATAAGTGCACTCAGAGGCAGCTACCTCCACCACCTCCTCGCCCCAACACCAACCAGGCAATGGTTCGTGCTCCCCCGGCTAAAGCCTTCAACTCCAACAACAGGCCTGTCGGGAGGACCGCGAGGGTGAATCATATCAAGGCCGACAAAGCTGAGGAAGCTGCTGACGTCGTTCTCGGTACATTCCCCGTTAACTCTAACCCAGCTAAAGTGTTGTTTGATACCGGAGCATCGCATTCTTTTGTGTCAAAGATCTTTGCGACAGCAATTAAGCTCCCCTTTGTTGGTTTGGGTTCCCCGCTATTAGTAAACTCCCCTGGAGCAACTATGCAAACTTCCAAGATCAGTCACGAGAATCAGATCTTAATTGGAGGCCACATATTCCTTGCTTCCCTCATTCTGCTTGGCAATTCTGACATTGATGTCATTCTTGGCATGGATTGGTTGAAGGCCAATAAAGCTACGATTGATTGTGCTAAGAAGTCGATAACTCTGTTCCACCCTTCCGGCCAGATAGTCTATTCTCCAAATGAATCAAGTTCTGTTCAGCTGTACACCCTCGATGCTAAACCTCTACCTCTACTCGAAAATGTTCCGGTGGTTTGTGAATTCCCTGACGTCTTTCCAGAAGAGTTGCCAGGGATGCCTCCGGACAGAGCAGTTGAGTTCGTGATCGAGCTTGAACCAGGTACTGCTCCAATCTCTAAGCATCCATACAAGATAGCTCCTCCTGAACTGAAATTGTTGAAGGAGCAAATCGATATGTACATGGAGAAAGGTTACATTCAGCCTAGTTCCTCCGCTTGGGGTTGCCCAACTCTGTTTGTTGCCAAGAAGGATCAAACAAAAAGACTCGTGGTTGACTATCGTCCTCTCAACGAGAAAACCATAAAAAACAAGTACCCAATTCCTCGTATCGATGATCTTTTCGATCAACTTGCTGGAGCCTCAATATTCTCAAAGTTGGACTTGAGGATGGGTTACCATCAAATAAAGATCAGAAAGGAAGATATTCCAAAAACAGCTTTCACCACTCGGTACGGTCTATATGAATACACCGTCATGTCCTTTGGTCTCACCAATGCACCAGCGACATTCTCAAGACTCATGAATTCTGTCTTCCATGAATACCTTGACAAGTTCGTTGTGGTATATCTCGATGATATACTAGTCTACTCAAAATCCGAGGAAGAGCATGGAGAACACCTTCGTCTCACTCTCATGAAACTTCGCGAGCATCGTCTGTATGCCAAGTTCTCCAAATGTGAGTTCTGGATTCCAGAAGTTGCTTACCTTGGTCATATCATCTCTGCCAAGGGCATAGCCATTGATCCAGAAAAGGTTAAAGCAATTGTTGATTGGAAACCTCCTAAGACGGTAAAACAAGTTAGAAGCTTTCTAGGCTTGGCTAGCTATTGCCGTCGTTTCGTCCAAAACTTTTCCAAGATTGCCAAACCTCTCACTGATCTCACAAAGAAGGACAAGAAGTTCGTTTGGTCTCCACAATGTGATGAGAGTTTCAATCTCTTGAAGACTAAACTCACTTCTACCCCAGTTATGGTGGGCCCAGATACTACCAAACCTTTCCAGATATTCTGCGATGCATCTCTCCAAGGTATAGGTGCAGTTCTTATGCAAGAACGCCAAGTTGTGGCTTATGCTTCACGTCAGTTGAACCCACATGAGCAAAACTATCCCACACATGATCTTGAACTTGCAACAGTTGTGTTTGCCCTCAAGAAATGGAGACAATACTTGTTGGGTAACAAAACTGAAATCTTTTCCGATCATAAGAGTCTGAAATACATCTTCACTCAGCCAGATCTAAACCTCAGGCAAAGGAGATGAATTTAAAAGATTAAAGACTTTGATCTCACCATTTCTTACACTCCAGGCAAGGCTAATGTTATGGCCGATGCTCTCAGTCGCAAGTCATATTGCAATAATCTCATGATCATGGAAAACCAACCTCCACTTCATGAAGAATTCCAGAAGCTGAACCTTGGTCTTGTTCCTCAAGGCTACCTTGCTAGCTTGACAGCCAGTCCAACTCTCGAGGACAAGATTCGTTCTGAACAACTTCGTGATACTGAAATCAAGAAGATGGTTGAGCACATCAAGGAAGGCAAGGAGAAATTCAAGTCTTTCTCGATTGATGATAAAGGAACTGTGTTCTTTGAAGGACGCATTGCAGTTCTTCAAGTTCAAAGTCTCAAAGATATCATTCTCAAGGAGGCTCATGAAACTCCTCTTTCCATTCACCCTGGAAGTACAAAGATGTACCAGGATCTTAAGACACTGTATTGGTGGCCTGGCATGAAACGTGAAATTGCTCAATACGTTTCTGAATGCGACGTTTGTCAACGTGTTAAGGCAGTCCATCAGAAAACAGCAGGTCTACTCCAACCTCTGAAAATCCCTGAGTGGAAGTGGGACATGATTGAAATGGACTTCGTCACTGGTTTTCCAAAGTCCAAGAAGGGCAACGATGCAATCTTCGTTGTTATTGATCGTCTCACTAAAGTAGCTCACTTCTTTGCTGTCAAGGAAACTATCTCAGCTAGCCAGTTAGCAGAACTCTACACAACAAAGATTGTTCCTCTTCATGGTGTTCCATTGGAAATAAGCTCAGACCGTGGAAGTATCTTCACTTCTCATTTCTGGAAGAGTTTTCAAGAAGCATTGGGCACCAAACTTCTGTTCAGCACAGCTTATCACCCTCAGTCTCAGGGGCAAGTCGAAAGAGTCAATCAGATTCTCGAGGATATGCTCAGAGCATGTGGTATCTCCTTTGGCATGAAATGGGAGGATTGCCTTCCATATGCTGAATTCTCCTACAACAACAGCTACCAGGCAAGCCTAGGTATGGCACCATTTGAAGCACTCTATGGCCGCAGATGCAGGAGTCCAATCAATTGGTCTGGAGCTGGTGAACGTTCACTCTTAGGCCCTGACATTGTTAAGGAAGCCGAGGAGAAAGTTCGTATCATTCGTGACAATCTCAAGATTGCTCAGTCTCGTCAGAAAAGCTATTATGACAGCAAGCACAGGGATATGATCTATGCACCTGGTGACAAGGCATATCTCCGTGTAACTCCCCTCAGAGGCACTCATCGTTTCGGTGTGAAAGGAAAGCTTGCACCAAGATACATTGGTCCTTTCAACATTCTCTCAAGGCGTGCAGAAAATGCTTATCGTCTTGAACTTCCAGAAAAGCTATCCAAGGTGCACGATGTGTTCCACGTGTCACAGCTCAAGAGGTGTTTCAAAGATCCAGATCGTGCAGTTGATCATGATTCCATTGAACTGCAAGATGATCTATCTTATGAGGAGCACCCTGTTCGTATTCTCGATGAGACCGAGCGTAAGACTCGCAACAAGAGCACCAAGTTCTTCAAAGTGCAGTGGTCGCATCATTCCGATAAAGAGGCAACGTGGGAGACCGAAGAGGATCTTCGCAAGAAGTATCCAGACCTTTTCATTTCTCAGTAGGAATCTCGGGGCGCGATTCCTTCAAGGGGGGGGGGGCGTTTTGTAACATCCCAAGTATGAAAACCATCCCCTTAGAATGTTTGTTTCATGTTTATTAAAGTAATGCATCATGACATCATATTGTTTTCATTCTGTTTGCATTTGTTTCTTATTTGATGCATCTGTTTTTCCCTGTTTTCCCAATTCAAATTTAAACTTCATTCAAATGATTGTTTCATACTTGCTCTGTTACAACATTTGAAATAAAAATCACAAATAAAAACAACCAATTTGTTTCATTTTGTTCCATAGTGATCACTTGTTAAAAGGATGGTTTTAAATCAATCATTTAAATTCCAGAAACACATTTAAAAATTCAAATCAAGCACCAAACAGCAACCAATTTGAATTCATGAAAATTATAAAACAAATTTAATCAGTGGGTTATAATTAACATAGGGGTTACCCTATTTTAAATTTTGTTTTTATTAATGATCACTTAATAAAGAAATTCATCCAAATTTGATTTAAATTCAAACCGCAAACAAATTTCAAACTTTTTGAAAATAAAAGTTAAAACCTGTTTGCAAATGACCAAAAGGTTACCCAAATTTTTCCAAATTTTTCACTAACCTAAAACCCATCTTTTCCTTCCAAATCCTTTTCAGCAAAAAAAAAGGAGAAAGAAAATTTAAAAAAAATCAAAGTTTTGGCGCCAACAGAGGGTGGGCTGCGCCCAGCCCACCTCGTTTTCCTTCCGCGCGCAGCCCAGCCTGCCACTTAGCGAAGAAAACATTTCGTTTTTTTTCCTCGCTTCTATTTCATCGTCATCAACCCGTACGGCGTCCATCCGGAGCGCCACGGCGGACGCGGTCACCTCCCGACGGCGACCCCGCCCCCGTACTCCCTATATATCCCCCCTAGGGCTCCGCGCCACCTAACCCTAACCCTAGGAGGCTGTTCCCCCCTCGAGCCGCCGCCAATTGCTCCTCTCCGTCGCAATTCCCCTCTCTGCTGTACCTCACCGGCGATCATCGACTGAACCCGTCCACGCCGCCGTCGCCATGGAGATCCACCCACCTACCTAGCTACTGGAAACGAAAGCCCACATCTTCTTCTTCCTTTTGGACACCGGCGGGAGCACGGAGAGCTGCTGGATCTGCGCCGCCGTCCTCGTCACCGCCGCTGCTGCCGTCGTCAGCCGTTCGTCATCGCGCCTCTGCTCCATCTGCACACGGTGGTGAGCAATCACATCTCCTCCTTCCTCTCTGTGCTGCGCACGCCTCTGCTCACCTCTGCACACATCCATCGCATCCATATCGAGCACGGGTACGGTGATCAACGCCGGCGAGCAGCGTTGTTTCTGTTCAGTCGCGGATGGATTTGGTCGTCAGCGAAATTCAGTTAACCCACGCGTTTGAAGTACAACCTTACTGCAGCGTTGCTTCTGTCGAATATGACGAAGCCACCGTACTGGTTGCACCCTAGCTAGCGCGCCCTCAGGTCCCGAGTTCGAGCCACGGCTCCGCGGGTAAAAACCCACACTTTTTTGCGAGCATGTCTGACAACCAAGCCCCACCCGTCAGCGGGCCTCACTGCCACACGTGCGCGCGCGCGCCACGCTGGCCACAGGCCCACGGGGCAGTGACTGTGGCTAGGCCACAGTGCTGTAACAAATGTTTTGCACGTTATGTTTTCAAATTAAATCCTTTTAATTGCAGATTTGAACCCTAAATTTAAAACTTTAATAACTTCTAAAATATAACTCCAATTAATAAAAGTTATATATGTTTGTTGTTCCAAATTTAATCATCTATCCAAATAACCCATTTGTGCACTGTTTTGAAAACTCCAAATACATTTAAATTTCAAATTCCAATAATTCAAATGCAAATTTCTAAATTCAATAACTAATTCATCCTTAATCCAAATAATGCAAATAAAATATGTTTTCCATACCATTTCAACTCATCTTTTCAAATATAATTTTTGTTTCATGGTTTGAATAATTTAAATTGCCTAAATAATTTAAACCTTATATAATTCATTTAAATTTGATAAAATCCTAACTTGCTCAATATAAAATAATTTTGAACATGCAAAATATGTTTTCAAACCATCAAAGTGTGAACTTTTCAAATGTGAAATTGAATTTATGTTCTGAATAAATAAAATTCAAATAATATTCACACTTGTTTTAAATTCATTTCAAACTTGTTTAATATTGTTTAAGTCATAATAAATACATCCTAATGCCTTCTTCAATATTTGAAACATGTAATCCACCCAAAATTTCATGATCTTTTCAAATATGAATTTAGTTATTTGTTTTGAACAATTTAAATGGTTGAAAACAACAAATACTTGTGTGTCACCTTTAAGGCACCAAAAAATTCCCTAAATTAATAAATAAAATTCTTAATTGGTAACCCCTATTTTAAATTGGTTCTAATGTTGTTATTTTGCTGTTTTCCCCATGCATGCATCATACTAATCCACTTTCACATGTTGATCAGTTGGAAAACAAATAATCTAACCAAAAATCCATGGGCTTTTCATATGCAACTCAAAATTGCATATGTGTCCATTTAAATTGTGTTACCATGTCAATTAGGTTATTTTGATGCATCTATTAACTTGACATGCATCATCCCATGATTGTGCACTATGCCATGATATTGACTGTTTATTTTTCCTGCATTGTTTGTTTGCTTCTTCTCGGATAGACGACGACGTTGATACCGACGATCTTTACGACACCCCTTCTGAGGATCTAGCTCAGTACCCGGCTACTGGGTGTGCAGGCAAGTTATCACTCACATGAACCATTGTGTTCCTTTCAACATTGGTTATCGATACTTTCCGTTGTCTATTTCTGCTAGCCATATGTATCGTTGCTTCTGTTACGAACCTATCACATGATACCCTGAACCCTGATATTGCCTCACCTCCAGTCCTAAAACCCCGTTGCTTGGGCCCGTGTCTTACTAGCATGCTTAGGGTTGTTTTGCTCGAGTCTGTTATCAGTCACTTTCTGTTATCATATCTGCTTATACTCTGGGGATCGATGTTAAACAACAACCTGTTAATTTGAGGTAATAACAATTTGCTGATAAGGCACCGGCAGGAGGCCCGGCGTGGTTTTGAGGCCTGCTAGTGTCGACCCTAATAGGAAAAGGGTCTTGTCTACTGATCCATGATGAGCGCACTATCCGCATGTGGGAAGCGTGTATGGGCGCCCCCCTCAATTTGATTCGATTCGCATCTCGTCCAAATCACCACACCTAGTTCGGGCTTTCCATTTGATGCACGCATATGAAGGTACGAACCCGAGGCCAGGGTGGAACTTTTGTAGTCGGCATTTAGGGCGGCGTGGTCTTCCAGTGCTATGAGGGTCCCCTTTTCTTCGTGGGGCTCGATTAGCCGTGCACGCACAGCACGTGGTGCTTTGGGCTTGATGCGAAGAAGAGTTGAGTTGTGTTGAGTGCCCCGCTTGGTGGGAAAGGCCTTCCCATCTGGCGGGTTATTCTTACGTGTACGGCCAAATTGGTGCACCCCTGCAGGGATAAATCTTCTCGAGAAGCCGTGTTTTCCGCGGTTATGGTTAACTTGGTGAAAGTACTGGCTAACAAGTACTCAGAACAACTTACACCTAACTAATGATAACTTGACTAGTAACAGGCCTATTGACACAACAATTTGATCCATCATTAATCTAACTGTGTGAGTTATCCTCGGATTGCTTCTTTGGATAAGGGGCGAGATCCAGGATGGGTTTTGTTTGGTGGTTAGCTATAGTTGGTTACGATACGCTATCTTATCTCTTTCTGTTACACCGGAAGTTGTAGTATGTTCTGTAGTTGGTTAGTGCAGCCAGTTGCAGCATCTTTTATACCCTTTTCTTCCGTTGATCCCAAGGCATCTGTGCTTGGTGTTGACGGGCTACACTTTGGTGAACTGTGAGTCTTGCTTGCCAGTACGTTTATGTACTGACCCCTTTGGGGCTGTGGTTTCCGCAGACTACGCTTACGAGGATCCAGGTGACGGCTACTACGTGGAGTTTGACGAGGCTGCTGACGAGTAGTTAGCGGACCCGGGCAGGATCCGAGACATCGTGGATGGGCTCCATTTTCTTTTCATTCCCGGCTTCTTAAGCCTATTTGGATTTGTCTGTACTCAGACCCTTTGAATGCTTCCGCTGAGTTGTAATGATGCTATGTTGGGACATGTGTCCTCTGGATGATTGTATTTGCTATTCTCTGCCCTAGTGAGGGCCAGTTGCAACTTACTTCGATCTTCTGTGTCTTAGAGATATGTTGTGTTATCATCTTGTTTAAAGCCGTTGACGTACCATGTGTGTATGGTATGAAGTACGTCAATGGTAGTGTCCTGATTTCTACGGGATAGTTTACATCGACGGTGAATGGTAAAGATTGGTTGTCACACATAAGTGTTGGCCTACTCGTAAGAGATGCGGGTGCCGGTAAGCCCCGTAATCCAATCAAAATACTGTTCAGTTCGTACGATGAGTATCCTCTAGAAGTCCGGGTGCGACAGTGGTATATCTTTAGGGTTCACGTATCGGGGGGATTATATAGGCGAAAGGGCGATGGCGGTGGACGCCCGAGGGGCCCACACCACCCTTAGGCGCGGCCAGGGGGCGCGCCGCCTATGGTGTGGCCCCCCCTGTGGACCCTCTCCGGGCCTCTTTGGGACTCCGAGAACCTTTGGGGATTCTAAGACTTCCGGGCTTGAAACTAAAAACAACAAAAAACAGGGAACTCGCTCTGTGGCATCTTGTCAATAGGTTAGTCCCGGAAATCGATAGAAATGACATAAAGTGTATAGCAAAAATGTAGGAAATAATATGAAAACAACATGGAACATCAGAAATTAAGGATACTTTTATGACGTATCAACATCCCCAAGCTTAGTTCCTACTCGTCCTCGAGTAGGTAAACGATAAAAACACATAATTTCTGAGGTGACATGCTACCAATATAAACTTGATCATCAATATTGTAAAAGCATATGTAAGCTGAGATCATAGTACTTTAAACACAAGCATGATAGATATAACTTTAACAATAAAGCATAGCAATCGACTTGCATCATGAAAAGTGAGACAAATAAAAGATCATGAATAATAATGCACTTGAAAGATATACGTTTGTTTCAAGCATAGAGATAACATGGCAAAGTGATATTTCGCTTGTCCTTAAGAGTGGGGCAAAACATAAATGCCAGGACACCTTCAAAGTTCATGAGAAAGACTAGAACAAATAGTTAGAGAACAAACAATAACAGATAATGAATAAAGTAATAAAGTTTTTGGGATAAATGCACATTAAACTTAGAATGGCAACTATGCTCTCTCAACCGTGCATAAAGTTAGAAGATGGAGACTCAACATAAAAGTAAAAGAAAGACTCTTCGTAGAGGGAAGCAGGGATCAACTCATGTGCTAGAGCTTTTTATTTTACTAAATAGCAGTATAAAATATTTGACACTCCTCCCAACCATCTTACACAAACCATGGATAATCGAATCCTCGGATGCCTTACAACAATCACATACCGTGGAGGAGTGTCTATTTTTAGAGAGGTGTATGCTTATGTCAACGAATAGTAAACAGAAAATACAGTACGTCACAAGCCAACTAGACTTCAGAAGAGCGGCTCCCATAGAAGGGAGCATCTGAGTAAAAGGCCATCCCTCTTTCTCTTTTGTTTACACAATTATGCTTTGACTGATAAATCCGGGGCAAAAATAGTGAAGAGAATTTGTTTATATTAATTTGGGGCTGGGCACCCCGCTGCCAGCTCCTCTATCAATTGGATAAGAGGATGAAGCCACTAGTCCAGGGTGTGAAAGTCCAATCAACAAGTGAGATAAAGATTCTTTATTTACGTCCTCATGAGCTAAAACAGGAACACAAAACCGGAGTAATTTTGAAAGTTTTAAAGGTAACACATGAGGAATTTACTTTGGAGTGGTGGCTAAATACCACATGTAGGTAGGTATGGTGGACAGATTTGGCATACTTTGGTTTTTGGGAGTTAGATGCACGAGTATAGCTCATACTCAGTATAGGTGGAGGCTAGCAAAAGACTGGGAGCGACAAATCAAGAGAGCAATAATGGCCATAATCATGCATAGCGACAAAAACATCATTAATCAAAGCATAAGTGGTACCACAAGTTCAAAAACTAAATGATCATAGAGGCTATAAGTGACTGGTTCATAGTCATAAACATGGTGTGAACATACGCCAAGTCAACCAAATAAAACATTCAAAGGAGAACACCACAAATTTATGCTTCAATATGACAAGAAAAACTCAATATTCTTTCAATGACACATTAAACACTCTCAGCTATTTGAGAAAAATCATACTACTAAATAACCACTAGGATTTAGAATTAAAATAACATCTCGCATGATATAAAAAAGTCTAGCCACAGTCTATACAAGCTTCTATTTGCATCGTTATAAATTATACTACATGAAGCAGTTTCTTTTCCCAACAAGAACCATACAAAATATGTTTTAACAAAAAATCTCTAAATGATACATAAAGCAAACATGAGAGTACTTATACAACTGTACTAAAACTAACATCTCTAAATAAGATATGCAATGAAAACAAGAACTATACAGGAATTTTGCAGCAGGTAGAAGAAAAAACTAAGAATACGAGCATAGCAAGTATTCAAATGAAAAAGCGGAGCGTGTCTCTCTTGCACACAAAGAATGCTAGGGTCCAACTATATTATTTAAGCAAGGCAAAAAAAAAGAAAACAAAGGAAAACAAAAGAAAAACAAACAGACGCTCCAAGTAAACTTCATATGATGTGACCGAATAAAAATATAGTTTCACTTGAAGTGACCTAATAAATTGTTGATGAAGAAGGGGATGCATTGGGCATCCCCAAGCTTAGATGCTTGATTCTTCTTATAATTTGCTGGGATGAACCATGGGGGCATCCCCAAGCTTTGACCTTGCACTCTTCTTGATCAAATTATATTACCCTCTTCTCTTGACCCTTGAAAACTTCCTTCACCACACTCAAAGAGTAATTCGCATTAGAGGGTTAGTGCAACAATAAAAAATCCATGGGTTCTGTATGGGCACAATTTCTATTGATACTTTCAAACATTAGCTACAGCCACTGATGTTTCGTGAAGCGAAGAAATCCGCTTGACATCGTAAAAGAGCAAATGCAAGAAAAATGACAGAATCTGGTAAAATCAGAACAATCTGTAAACACGAATTTTTTTCTGGGGCACTTACGTTGCTCAAATAGAAAAACTTAAAGAACAAAAAAGTTGAGGAATTAGATGAGGAATAAGAACAAAAAAAATCAGGTCATTCCGATCTTTTTGTGAATTATGCGATTTTTTACGGTGGACAGAAGAAATCTGTTTCCTACGTAGAAATCCAAAACAAACTCCAACTCTCGTCAAAAACTTTACTTGGCACAACTAAAACATGAAAATAAAGGTACAAAGGAGTTTCTACAGAAGTATACAACCCCTTGACTCAAAGAAAACAGAGAAAAACAAAGCAAAAATAAAACCATGGGTTATCTCCTAAGAAGTGCTTTTCTTTAAAGCCTTTTAGCTAGGCCCAAAAAAGTGGAATCGAGTGTTTTCAAGTGAAGAAGCATCCAAATTGTTGCCAGTTCGAATAATAGAATCAAAAGGCAACCTCATTCTCTTTCTAGGAAAGTGTTCCATACCTTTATGGAGTGGGAATTGGAATTTAATATTCCCCTCTTTCATATCAATAACATCACCAACGGTTCTAAGAAAAGGTCTTCCCAAAACAATTGGACAAGAAGCATTGCATTCAATATTCAGGACAACAAAATCAACAGGTACACGATTGTTATTAACCATGATAAGAATATGATCAACTCTCCCCCAAAGCTTTCTTTCTAACATTATCAATAAGACGAACATCCAAATAACAGGGTTCCAATGGTGGTAAATCAATCATATCATAAAGTTTTTTAGGCATAACGGAGATAATAGCACCAAGATCATATAGAGAATTGCAATCAAAATCATTCACTTTCATTTTAATGACGGGTTCCCATCCATGGTCTAACTTCCTAGGGATAGAGGCTTCACATCTTAATTCATCCTCTCTAATTTGCATGAGAGCATTTGTAATATATTTTGTGAAAGCCATATTCATAGCACTAGCATTAGGACAACTAGCAAGATTTTGTAAGAACTTAATCACTTTAGTTATGTTGCAATCATCAAAGTCAAGATCATTTTTAGCAAAGGTAATGGGACCATTGTCTCCCATGTTTCTAAAAATTTAAGCACTTTTATAAGGAACATTTTTAGCAATTTCAGGCAATTTTGCATTTTTAATAGCAGAAGTGGGAGTATTTTCAAAACCAATTACTTTACCATTGATAGTATAAGTTTTACTAGCATGAGAATCTTCAGTTTTACTAGTGGTGGTAATGGTGCAAACATTAGCTATATTATTCTTTCTAGCTATTTCATCTTGTCTTTCCCATCTAGCATGCAATTCAGCTAACATCCTAACATTATCATCAATTTGAATTTGGATGGCATTCAAAGTTTTGCTTTCTTTAACATCATGAGGCATAACCTTTAGGGTCAGAAAATCAACATCAGGAGCAAGGCTATGAACTTTAGAAGCAAGAACATCAATTTTGCCAAACTTTTCCTCAACAGATTTATTAAAAGCAGTTTGTGTACTAATAAAAATTTTGAGCATGTTTTCAAGATCAGAGGGTACACTTTTATTGTTGTTGTAGGAATTACCATAAGAATTACCATAAGTATTACTATTATTGGGAGGATATGGCCTATAATTGTTGCTACCAAAATTATTCCTATAAGTATTGGTGTTGAAATTATTATTTTTAATGAATTTCACATCAACATGCTCTTCTTGAGCAACCAAAGAGGCTAAAGGAACATTGTTTGTATCAATAGGAGCATGGAAATTCACAAACATAGACATAATAGCATCAATTTGATCACTCGAAGAGGAGGTTTCTTCAACATAATTTACCTTCTTACCAATTGTAGCTCTCTTACTGTGACATTCAGAATAATTTACCATCATATTATCAAGAAGCTTTGTTCCTGCCCCCAAAGTAATGGACATAAAGGTTCCTCCAGCAGCTGAATCCAGAAGGTTTCTTGAAGAAAAATTCATACCTGCATTAGAGGTTTGGATGATTATCCAAGTAGTCATTCCATGAGTGGGACAATTCTTTACTAAAGATTTCATTCTTTCCCAAGCTTTAGCAACATGCTCATTATCAAGTTGCTTAAAATTCATAATGCTACTTCTTAAAGATATAATCTTAGCAGGAGGATAATATTTTCCAATGAAAGCATTTTTACATTTATTCCAAGAATCAATACTATTTGTAGGCAAAAATAGAGACCATTCTTTAGCTCTTCCTCTCAAAGAGAAAGGAAACAATTTCAGTTTAATAATATCTCCATCTACATCTTTATACTTTTGCATCTCGCATATTTCAAAAAAATTATTAAGATGGGCAACAGCATCATCCGTACTAACACCAGAAAATTGCTCTCTCATAACAAGATTTAATAGTGCAGGCTTAATCTCATAAAAATCATTAGTAGGAGCAGGTGGAGCAATAGGTGTGCTAATAAAATCATTTTTGTTGGTGCTAGTAAAGTCACACAACTTATTGTTCTCAGGAGTAGTCATTTTAGCAAGACAAAAAATAGGATAAAAACTATAACTACAATAAGAACTATTTTTTTGTGTTTTTGATAAAGAGAAGAAAACAAGATAAAATAAAATAAACTAAGAAAAACAAAAACAAAGTAAAGAGACTGGAGGTGAGAGGCTCCCCTTATAGAAATTCTCTTCCTCCCCGGCAATGGCGCCAGAAATTGTGCTTGATGCGTGTGAACACACGTTCGTTGGGAGACCCCAAGAGGAAGGTATGAATACTGAAAGAAACCAAGGTTTAATCGACTAGTAGGAGGAAAGAGTAAATTCAGAAGGTTAATGCAGCTGAGATGGCAGGGCGCACTACCGGTTCAACAGCAACACAATCACGTGGAACCTACACAACGCAATCAAATCACTTTGCCCCAATGAAGCAGTGAGGTTGTCAATCTCACCAGTTTTGCTGAACACAAAGAGGTTAAACGTATGGTGTGCAAAACAATATGAGAACAATATGAAAACAGTAGCAGCAGTGTGAAAGCAGTGTGTGTATTATCAGTATGAGAAAATGGACCGGGGTCCACAGTTCACTAGTGGTGTATCTCCATAGAAGATAAATAACATGTGTGGTGAAAAAATTACAGCTGGGCAATTGACAAAAATGAAGGCTGCACCATAGTACATATGCAAGACATAAAGATTACTATGTGATTCATGCGGGCATTACAACAAGATACATAGACCGTCATCCAACTGCATCTATGACTAATAATACACCCTCCGAATATCATCCAAAACATTGGGTATTAAGTTGCAAGAAATAGATAATCTCAGTAAGCAAAGTGTGTAATGTAAAGAATGTAAACAAAGTAATCACCGTTGTTTTCTCCCTAATGGCAACAACACATCCTCCATCCGTCACGTTTCTGTCACTCGAGCACAGATGCAAAGGAGGCATGAATGCACTATCGAGCATAAATACTCCCTCTTGGAGATACTGGCATCTACTTGGCCAGAGCATCTACCAATAACGGAGAGCATGCAAGATCATAAACAACATATGCATGAAGATAACATGATAGATTCATGATCAGAAGACATAGCATTCAACATTCATCGGATCCCAGCAAACACAACATGTAGCATTACAGAAAGATGATCTCGATCATGTAGGGCAGCTCACGAAATCTAAACATGAGGTATAAAGTGGAGAAGACAACCATCTAGCTACTGCTATGGACCCGTAGTCCAGGGATGAACTACTCACGCATCACTTTGGAGGAGGGCATGGTGGTGTAGACCCCTCCGGTGATGAATTCCCCTCCCGGCAAGGTGCCGGGGAGATCTCCAGAACCCTCCCGATCTCGGGATGACGATGACGGTGGCCTCGGGTGTTTCTCGGAAAAAAGTGGTATATGTTTAGGGTTCACGTATCAGGGGGATTATATAGGCGAAAGGGCAATGGCGGTGGACGCCCGAGGAGCCCACACCACCCCTAAGCGCGGCCAGGGGCGCCGCCCTATGGTGTGCCCCCTGTTGCCCCTCTACGGGCCTCTTTGGGACTCCGTGGAACCTTTGGGAATTCTAAGACTTCCGGGATTCGAATTTTCCAATTTCGAGAATATTTCCAGAATAACTTTTCCGAAGCTAAAAACAACAGAAAACAAGGAACTGGCTCTATGGCATCTTCTCAATAGGTTAGTCCCGAAAATCGATAAAAATGACATAAAGTGTATAACAAACATGTAGGAAATAACATGAAAACAACATGGAACATTAGAAATTAAGGATACGTTTATGACGTATCAAAGGCCACAACAAAAAAAGGCATGATAAATTCATGCTAGAGTAGGCTAGTGGGTCTGTTCTAACTGAAGATGAAATGGCGATGTGGATAACCCATCAATATTTCAGGTACTTATCCAATTATGGTTGTGCGTTATTTGCAACACAATTTATGTACTGAATCTCATTCATTTTGGCTGCACATTACTCCACGGAATGTTATACCTTCCTTGGATCCTTCTCATCAGAGGGACATGATGGTATACATAATGGGCCAAGAGGTGGTGCTTCTCTGTCAATGATTTGTTGTCAAAATAATTCAGATTTGCATTAATATGTCTTACAACATTCATATGTTTACAGGATAGAGCATTGCAACCAATCCCTAGGCCAACTGTCCCTTTTGCCCGAGGAGAGTGCATTTGTTGTAGCTGCAAGAAACTCACTTCCCAAGGGTAGGGTAACTACATCAATGAACAGAGGAGGCATATTAGGTGCAGTACAAGAGGGATGACTAGCACAGTTGGAAGAGAAAGGGGGAAGGACCAGCAACTCAGAACCTACTGATGAGAAAGCAAGAGAGCAAGCAGAATCTTCAATTACCAGAGCCAGATGTAGAGGCACAAAGAGAGGTAGAGATGCCAACACAAAGAGAAGTAGAGAAGCAAAACCTACAAGAACCAGTACCAGAGCCCGAGGAAGAGCTACATACCCTACAGGGCCAAGATCTTCCTACTACATGTTGTTTGGTGATGACACCCAGCACAGAGTGCTACCAGACCTGAACGAGTCAGCTCCAGAGGAGATCATCAATGCAAAAAATGCACATGCTCGTGATGTTTAGATGCACCTGATGTGTTCAAGAATCATTCGTAATGGAAGACAATTTTTTTCAAGAATCTTGTGTACTCAATTTGTGTAATGCAACACAGTTAGTTAAATGGATGATTAAATATTGCAAAACCATCAACATCTCCATAGATAGATACTTATATAGATATAACAACTCCACATATAGCAGCATTGTTCAGACATAACAAACATAACAACTCCACATATAGCAGCATTTTTCAGACATACACCATAACCATTACATATATAGAAACTACTTTTCTACCAACTTACACAGCTTTGCACCTAGGAGCATGTTTCACAGTCCTGCAGCTTCAAGGAGATCATTGTGGTACTCCCTGTCAAATCCAAAGCATCCTCGGACAATCATGTCCACATAGAGCTAAATATTGTTCTCTTCATGGGTCCTCCTGAACCAAAACATGAGAACCTCACCCTCCCCATAGCTCTAATCATCAACAACAGACATCCACTTTGATGTCATGATGGCACACTTCCTTCCCTTGTCCATCTTTATCTTCACTTTAGTCATTTTCTATCCCTTCCCATAGTAGACCCTCATGTCATATCCAGTCATAGTCATGTACTTCTTTAGGTAGGTCTTGGTGAAATCCTTGTTGAAGTACTGCAATGAAAATGCAGTGAATAACTATAGTAACTCTAGCGAATAAATGAAATTTTAGTGAATAACCTACCATTTTGCCTTTATTCTTTTCTGCTGCAACTTGTCCCTCTCTTATAATGCAAACATAGATTGGAATTCTTGGTTTCTGAAACTCTCAGATGTCCTCCAGAATCACTACTTGCTCTGGCAGCGATTTGGGTACACAGAGTATGCATCATATGGGTCTTATGCAACCCATCTTGGCCCTACAACAAGCCATTCAATAACAGAACATCAATGGAGTACAAAAAAAAGGAAAGAAATAGTACATCAAGGTTCTATTTGGTAGTAGAAATAACATGCAGAGATGCAGCACATGATGGCCGTACAATACCTTTGATGGTCATGTTCAGGTCCTTGTCCATCTGACAATGCTCACAGGACAAGTCAGTGCTCTCTCCACTGGTATCATTCGACAGGTCGATCACCTCAACATTGGGGTCCACCGATCCAATATCAGGTAACAAGAAAGTGCAATTAGAGACAAAGATAAAAACCCTAGATGTTGACAGTCAAACAAAAAGAGAAGAAACCCATATTTGGATCATTGAGACGAGAAGAAAAGAGCGAAACATCAAGAAAATGAAGGATTAAACATGCACAATACCTGGATGCAGCGCTTAGCAACTCCATCCGTCGATTGGGTTTTGGTTTCTCTGGTGAAAAGAATAGTGGAGAGAGCAGTGAAATTCAGTGAGTAACTGGTGCGTGTGTGAGAGAGTGAGTGGGTGGGGGTGCAGTTATGAGGAGAGAGGTGTACGTGGGTGGCCAGTTGGCCTTCTATTTGGCTGATAGGTGGGTCTCTCTCAACTTGATCTTCTATTTCACTGACAAGTGGATTACAAGGCGATGCAGCCCGACACATCCCACTCGGCATGTCTCGCACTCCATCATACACCAAGTCACCATGGATTCAAAAGGTGAACTCATTCCTCTTCGTACGTATTTGGATGGTGTACTACTTGACCATCGACCCCCGTGCATTGCTAGGTATGAGTCGACAAGTACGTACATGAGGGGATATGCCGAGGAAGCCCTGGACTCAAGGACGTCCAAGGTGTGTGCAAGGAATATGAGGAAGAAGCGAGAAGACAAAGACGAAGAAGGTCGGCCTAAAGACAGGCAACCCCGCCTAGGCCGGCTCCCCAGGCCTGCGCTCTCGGGCACCTGCCTGACCTCCACTGCTTCCAGGTCGGCCTTTAGGCCGGCTTATCTATGCACCCAGGCCGACTGCCTGCCCGGTCTCCTGGCCGTCCTAGGCCGGTTGCCCTGGGACCCTAGGTCGGCGTGCTCTGTTACCTGCCCGCCCTCCAGGCCGGCTCCCCTGCGCCCTTACCTGCATGCGCGCAGAGACAGGAAATATTCCCTTGTATCCCTCTACCTACCCCTTACTACTATATATAGGACCCCGCACCCTCCTTCCTAAGACAAGAGTTGATGGGAGATAAAATTGGGCTTTGTGCTCCCCTCCCATGTGGAGAACCTCCCCCATGGAACTCATGGCCACTCCATAGATTCATCTATTGGATTGTATAAAGTTTCCTTGGTGATTGCTATCCTTTCCCCTCGAGAATCAGTTAGTGTCACACCAACCTCCTGAAATAACCCTTGAGCATCTGTTGGTACGGTGGACCGACCGTGAAGGTAAATCGGTTCCAATTAGTGTGTTGTTGACTTGGATTTGCGATCCCTCATAGACTCCACGAGTTATCTCCCCATTTGTGTGTGTGAGTTCATCGTGTTCTTCGTGTTATTTGTGTTCTTCCCAATCTCCCCACCTCTCGTGCATCAATCCGTGAAGATTTGGCCAAACTAGAGGCCAAGCCTATATCACAAGGTCCATTTTCAATAAAATTCAGTACAGTTCAATAGAATTAAGTGCAAACAATGAGATGACAATTGAAATGCATAATATCCTTGCACAACCACATTTGAAGATGACAATTGTTCAAATTTAAATTTGATACAAACATAACAGTTCAAATTCATGTTCAACTAAACTCCTCGGAAACACATATAACAAATGCATCTTCAACTACAATGCCCACAAACATAGATAGCAAATGCAGGTTCATACCAACTCAACGCAGCTTGATACCAACTCAAATGCAGCACTAATAACCTCTCACATCACTAACAACCAGCATTACTTGCTTAATAATCTCTCACAGCAACAGACCAACTCAATGCAACATCAATTTCTCTAACACTAATCCTAGCACAAAGATAACAAACAGAAGCACCACATTCTTATTTTCCCCCTTAAGTGCATGAATCTCTGCATTCTGTAGCTTCAACTGATCTTGCAGAGTCTGGAGAGCATGCACATTGCCTGCAAGAACTGGAGCATCCACATTGCCTGCAACTACTTGAGCTTCATGCATTGCATCACCCATGAAATCTTCATTGTCGGCTAAATTGCCTTGACCTCTAAGCCTCCAAACTTCATCACGCAAGTCTCCAATCAAATCACTAACTTGGGAAGTTCACGATCATGCCACTCCACATATTCGCAACCACCTTGTTGTTACAAACAAAATCAACATCATTTTCATCTTCGGTTAGAACAGACCCACCATTTTCATCCGCAACCACATCTCGGCCTAAGGATAACAGAGAGAGAAGAGAGAGCAGAGCAAGAAAAGCACACAGAGAAGAGAGAGCAGAGTAGAGCAGAGCAAGGAAACCAGAGAGAGCGGAGCAGAGCAAGGAAAGCAGAGAGAAGAGAGAGCAGAGCTGCTCACCATGGAATGCACGTAGGCGTAGTACCACTTTCTAGGGTTCATCTTGCTCTAGTTGATCCATCTCGGCACCTTCCTCAGCGGGGCGCACCGGCAATACTGCTTCGGCTCGTAGGCCATGGCGCCCTCGCGGTACAGGACAGGGAACCTCGAATCCCCGCCGCTATCCCTCCTCCCGTCGGCCCGAAGGAATCCAGGAGCAGAAGAACCAGTGGAAAAGGACATCGCCGCCATGCAGCTCCTGCCCCCGCCGCCGTGCCCCTCGTTGCCTCAATGTCGCCTAGGGTTCTGTCCGAATCGGGGGAGAATGGGGAATTGGATGACCAGGAGATTTTTGTCGGGAGAGCCTAAGTCCAGGGGTGTTTCTGCAGAAAAACCATGTCTGTCGTGAGATCAAACCAATCTATGACAGTCACATCTTTGCAGGTTTTTCTTAGAAATTTACAACCTACGTGGCAGACTATGTGGCATGATTAGGACAAATTTGTATGTTTTTACTCTCACCAAAGAAGTTGTTGTATGGTTAGTGCACTCTTGCAAGTTTTTGTATGTATCTTCTCCCACCTCGCAAGTTTGTGTATGTAGGGTGCTAATATCTCATTTCCAAAGGAAAAACACACTAAACACATGAATCTCCTCATAATCAGTTGTCAGCGAGGAAGGCGACCATCTACTCCATCATCAGCTTCAGGGGCTCGTAAGTCGTCACACACTCACACTCCAGCTTGCCTATGAAGAACACATGCTCCTCTCCCACAGACTCTAGCAACTCAACGGTGCCGCGCCATCCGCTCGTCTTCACGGCATCATAGTAAGCACAAGCAAGCAGCCGCCCTTGGGCGTCCATAGTCTCGATCGGCCGAGGAGACAAGCAGCTTCCAACATGCCATCTTCTGCAGGCTCGGCGCTCCATGAGCCATCGGGTTCAACCTCGGGTCGTCCAGCCCTTCTGTGTTGTCCGGGCATATCAGAGCCACAACTTCTCCATAAGAGCCTCTCCACTGGCGCATCGCACATAGTGGCACCCTTAGGTTGGATCTATCAAATTTGTGTCCGACATCCAAGGGACCCGTCAAAATTGGAGGCTGACTGAGGCACCGGATATTGTCCATGCTACCCACCTAACAGGCGGGGCCAACTCGTCCTAGGCACACGGCGACATTGGCCGGTAGTCATTTTCCCCCACCCTGTCCTGCCATTTCCTCTCGCCGTCGGTTCACACCAACACCATCACCCTTGTCGCCGCCATATTCCCGCAAGAATTGAGCATGCACGACCCAAGCCGGTGCCACCGGTCCCTGTCATGGTTGTGCGCCATCGCAGGGTATTCAGCCGGATCCGGCTCTTCCTCGCTGCCACCCCGCACGTAAGGTGTTCGCCTGTTTGTCAAAGGTTGATTGACCGCGCTTCCTTTTCTTGTCTCAATGCTAATGTTTCATTCTTGTCCAATAGGGTATGGATAGGGACGATAAGGTCATGTTTGCAAAATGATGGGAGAGAAGGCCGCCTTTGCAGACAACAACGAGAATCAGATGGTCATGGCCATTCTTTTAGAGGCTCTCGCCGAGGAGTAAGAAGGTCCCTGGCATGGAGGATGAAGGAAATGGCGCAAGTCGGACAAAAATCGTCATGCGACAAGTGACCACCTACTTTTGTATACAGACTATTTCTCGGAGCAGTTGGCAAATCAACATCATGAATTTCGTTGGCGTTTTAGGATGAAGAGAGAAGTGTTTAGGCGAATTGTGCATGGTGTTCGGGTTTATGATGACTACTTCGAGTTGAATGGGGATTGCATCAGACTTCTTGTATTTTCATCTCTCCAGAAATGCACGACTGTCATATGGTGACTTGCATATGAAGTTCCAATAGACTCGTTGGATGAATATCTTCGGAAGTCTGAGACAACCGCCGTTGAAGCCATATTCCTGTTTTGCAAGGCAATAGTGGGAATGTTTGGTCCCTAGTATCAGAGAGCACCACATGCAACAGACACAGGTTGTCTCTTGGCACAAGGTGAAAGGATTTTATGGGATGTTTTGGAGCATCGATTGCATGCATTGCCGTTTGAAGAATTTCCCATTCGCCTCGCAGGGAATGTACAAATCAGCTCATCATGGAAAGTGCAGTGCTGTACTTGAGGCCGTGGCTGATTACGATATTTGGATTTGGCATGTCCGATTCTCACCATGACATCAACGTGCTGCAACGCTCTCCGGTGTTTCAGAGACTTGTTGAAGGCCATGCTCCGGAGTGTATGTATTGGATCAATAGCCATGAGTACAACAAAGGATACTACCTAGCGGATGTCATCTATCCCAACTGATCGATATCTGTGAAGACAATTTGTAACCCTGTTGACGAGGGAAATGAAAATTTTGCTAAGAAGTAAGAGGTTGTCCGGAAAGATGTGGAGCGGGTGCTCCAGGCACGGTTTTCTGTTATCAGGTACCCTTCTGTATTATGGTCGATAAATCAAATGTGTGATATCACGAAGGTTTGTATTATCATGCACAATATGATCGTCGAGAGTGAACGAGATGTGACAAGGGTGTTCGATGAGCCGTTTGACTTCCAGGGCCCTCTTGAGAATCCACAACCGCGCGTGCCTGTTGATTTTACAGATTTTCTTGGCGTTTATCAGCAAATTCGTGATGAGACAACTCACGAGCAACTACGCAACTTCGAACTGATCTTGTGGCGCACTTATGGACTATCAGAGCTATTGGGTAGTTTGACCACAATGATTTGTTTTTACGAACTTGACAAATTCAAACAATTGGAAATCTTGTAATGTCTATTGAACTATTTGTATGTTTGTATAATTACTGGACTATTTTATTTGCTATGTACTCAAGTTTATCGAAAGTTTTTAAATAGAAACCATATCAAAATCGGGCCGCCGTTTGGGGGTCGCCGCTGGGGGGGTCGCCGCTGTGGGCAACACCCACAAAATTAGCGGACACATGTCGAGTGCCCCCAAAGAGGGAACCATTGGGGGTGCCGGTGGAGATGCCCTAATCTCTCTCGTGTACATGGCCTCGCCGTCGATTCCTTCCCCCACTAGTTAGTGTGCACGTGCAACGCACGACTAATATGCGTTGAAATCATATTATTTAGATGTTATATTGGTTATATTTCAAATAAGTTTTTAAAGTTAACTGCAACTATAATAATAATCATGCAAGCATATTTGAAAAAAAAAATCATGCAAGCACAATACACACACGGTTGTATTCCTTTGAATTTTTTCAAAATGTTCATGAGAACATCCGCAACGACAATGTGGCAAAGAAGTGAAGTTGATCTCCCTAATTGTACCTATAACTATGCCTTGCCTATCCTACATTTCAAAAGTGACATATAAATGGTCGTCCTCAGAAACGATCGTAGGAAGATCGCAAGAGTGAGTGGCGTGGTCGGATTCTTCCCCAACCGTACGGAACGAATTGGACCTCCGTCTTCGGTGGCCTCCATCCCGCTTCCGATTCTGTAACTGCTCAAGGGAACGGCGTGAGGATCCGGATCATCGACGAAGCAAGGAGAACCAGGACGGTGGCGCGTGGCCTCGGACGGCGACGACAACTGGAGATTGGTTGATGCAACGATGTCCTCTGGCACCAACTTGGAGCTTCAGCCGCAGGAGAAGTGGGGACGGCCACATGTGGCATAGGGAAGGACTGGCGTGCTGGCAGCGGTGAGACGACCGATGGGAGGTGACATGTGCGGGAATCCACGACGACGCAGAAAAAAAGGAAGAGCGCGACGGTGTCGACCCAGGCGCGCTGCGTCCGGGCTGATGCCGTTGAGCCGCGGCGCCGGTGGTTGGAGGGTGCTTTGGATTGCCAGGACGTTGCGATGGGAGAGAGAATAGTAAGTCGGAGTGGTTTGTTGGGATGATGAGCACGTGGTTGCGCTCAACGCTTTTAAGTATAGTATATTAAGAAAAAATAGATTTAACAAGAGCGCGTTCGCTTTGGTCTTCCTTTTTTTTCAAATTGCAGGATAACAAAGCGAACCTTGAATAACAATAGATAAAAAAAGGGGGGGGGGGGACCTTTATCACGTTGGAAGCTTTCTCAATTCTCCTATACAACATAGCTCCACAAATTTCAGAGGTACAAAATGCATTAGAACAAAGGTTAATGAGTAACCTTGTCAACAACCCAGGGTGGGGGTGCGGTTCACCATGTTTATTCTAGCAGCTTTGTAAGATAAACAATGTAAAATAGTGAAAATAACATATACTCCAAAGCATCTTCCAATTCTCTTTCACAATCTTCCCAATTTTTTTTTTGAACAAAGAGAGGGGTCGAAGACCCCAGAAGCTGCTTGTTCATTCCACGTGGTGGGTACAATTTACATCCAGACCCTTGTCAACTCTTGCCCTATAGACCTTAGACTTCGAAAAGAGGACTGGAAAATCACACAGCAGACCCTGAAACAAAAAGTAAAAAACAATCGGGTTCAAGGTCTTCTCCACCACCACATCGCCGGCGTCCTCCAGGCGCGCCGCGCCGAGAACAGAGCACAGGACGCTCGAAGCTCTCCCAAACCGGCGATGGAGCACAGCCGCCAGCAGTCGATCTAAGCGCGGGGACGGACCACTTGCTCTTAGGACGACGTCGAGCCTTGGCGACTTGTCCGGCATGCCTCCAAATCGGAGGTTGAAGGTAGGCCACCCTCCTGGCCTTGAAACGCGGAAGCAATTCATGCTTCGCGTGATGAGCTCGTCGTTGCAGCGAGGAACCAGGTTCCAATCGAGAAAACTTGAAGCCGCAGCATCATCCTCCATCCGCCCCTCGCCTCCACGGCCGGCCAGCGGAAGAGCAACAACTACCTCTTCGTATTTCACAGAGAGGAACCGAGGGCGCTCCAGAACCAGAGCTCCTCCATCGACCTTATGCGAGAAAGGGGATCCCGCCGCTGTCTCCTCGAAGCCCCACTCCCACCGCGAGAGCCTGAGACCAGAGAGCAGCAGCAGCGACACCACGCAGGCGGGGGACGGACTCACCTGCGAGGAAATCCCGGACGGCATGCCGCCAACACCCGAACGCCAAAGCAAACAACTAAGAAGGAAACCTAATCTACTGCTGTACAAACGGGGCCGGCACCCTACATCATCTCCGCAGCAGCCAGCGCAAGCACCAGCGGCGGGGATGGCCGGGGAACGGTGGCGACAGCGGTGGACTCTCAAAACACTGTAGCAGCGTGTCTATCCTCTCCTTCGACCTCGCCTGGTCTATAACCGATGTTTCCTCGCTCTTCCCAATTGTTTCACATTGTTGTACTATGTTCAGAGGTACAAGAACCAAATATAATATCTTAACAGAGGGTGAAACAGGACTGGAGACGGTGCATAGTCACAACAGACTGAGAAAATGAATAAACACTTAATGGATTTAAGATTAATTGGTGTATTATCGGTCTGCAAATCAACATACAACAGCATGTATCTGCAGCAGATTCATATTGCTCCTCTCCTGGTATTTTACTCAGGGCAAATTTTGAACTCCGGAACACGGCTCAAAAGATCAATCCAATCTGTTTTAAGAGAAAGGCAATGAAAGGTAGAAATGAAGAAAAAGTCTGAGCGCTACTACTCAAAACAAACTTCTCTTGATACTCCAAACTGCAAGAAGACTACAAAACATGTATTAGTGACTCCAATTTGGTGGCTCATCTCTTAGCTAGATCGTGTGTTTCCTCTTGCAATAGTGTGTGGCGTGGTGTGCCTCCGGACTTGACCCGTCAGGCTATTTGTAATGACATTGTGGTTATTTGATCAATAAAGCGCACGTTTAAATCAAAAAGCATCCATACTAAGTTTGGATAACCAGATTGCAACAAAGGATGGAAATTGCATACAGAACTGGACCCGGAATCCATAAAACTACCATTAGCACATAATACATAATTAGTAAACAAATACCTTCAAGCTTCAAGATTATAGAAATGATTCAGTCATTTTTTTTATTTCTGAGGTAAACTAATATAATCCAAAATTAATTTCTCCCTACAAATGATCTCCATGGAATGAATTATATTTACACACTCAACGTCACGTGCTTTATATTGCTTCTGCTGCGTACCTTGTGTCGTATCACATAGGTTGTTCATCTATTTGTACATCTAGCCAACCTTGTGATTTATCGTGTTTAGCCAAATATAAAAGAAATAACCGAAAAATTGGTAGTCACCTATTCAACCCCCTCCCTCTCTATTGACCATACTTGTACTTTCAATATAGAAGAAAAAAAAGGAGAGGTGAGGGAAATAAGATGTGAGCTAACAAGTGGGGGTCGTGTCCACCTCAACACCCCTCCATGTTTACAACCATGTCAGCTCCGAAATGGGACCCACCTGTAAGCGCTGCTGTCAAATTTGGTTTAGACAATAATCAATGTGATTTTTTTGTCGTTAGTCCCATGCTCGATAGTTTTAAAAAAAATCACCAAGAGTGGTACTAACTCTCCAAATGCCCCCCCTCCCCAAGTTGTGGTAGATTTTTGTAATGTACTTAAAAAGGGGGAAGTGTGGCATCTACAACATATTGTGTCCGATCTTCCCCATATCGGATCAAATCCATCAAGAACTCGTACTAGGGTTGCTAACAATTAAACTATAGACCTATTGTTGATCTAAAGTATGCATTTCAAGTAGAATTTCATACCATCTTGTCGTCCTGACTGTCGTCGAACATGTTGTGGGCGTGTTGGCTCTCGGATATGTCGGGCGTTGACCATGTCCACTGGACCGGCGGCGAGTACACCACCATCTCTGTCTCATTCCTCGGGTCCTCCTGAACACTTCGAGGATATGCCAGTTCTTCGGGTTCTCCTCGGTGCTTGTGGTCGAGGAAATCGACCTCCTTGCCGCGACGAGCGCGGAGGGCGGCGCCCGCCTGGTGGTAGGCCTGTGCGTGGTCATGCCGGTGGGATGAATCTCCCCAGCCACCTGCCTCGCGGCCTCCTCCACCTCCTTACCCTTCTCCGCCTGCTCACGGGCGCGCTGCTTCTCCCGTCTCAACTTCCGGTCGAGGATCTCTGGCTTGATATTGGACGCAGGCTGTTGCTCAACCGATTCGAAAGTGGTGCCCTTCTCCGTGGACTCCACGGGCGCATCCACGTCCATCCTCTCTTCTCACAGCAACATCGACTAGGGACGGAGACGAGCAGGAGAGATTTGTCAGGTGCGGCAGGAGAAATGAAAATAGGAGGCTAGAGAAGCGACGGATCGGGGAGATATTTTGTCGAAATCGGGTGGGTCCAGTTTATCGAATCCGACTTATGCGTTGTTTTTGGACTTTGCCGGTCAAGCCGGACTATTTTGTCTGTTTAGGGTTTGAGTGTTGGATGACACCCTATAGAGACTATCCGCCGAACAGATAGGATAAATTTCGGAGTAGCCGGTTGAAGACGCTCAGGTAACCCATCCGTCAATTGCAACATGTTTTACACCTATGAAAGTGGACTGTGGAGCTAGCGGCGTAGGTTGGCTCCACGTACGTGACGTGAGCAATGACAAGATTCAAGGTGAGCAGGTTGTATTTTTTATTTTCCTATACCCTTATAGGGACGTGATGAAGTGCGTGCAGCAGCCACAGTTTGGTGGGAAGCATCCAACGGCTGTCAAGGCAGCCGATCCAAAATAATGGTGTCATCCAGCG